>ONZH01019433.1:0-91397 GCA_900303285.1 Rhinella marina | reverse complement strand
CTCTGTCCCTGACTAAGTTCACGCAGCATATGCGAACGAGCAGGAAGAGCTGAGTTTTTAATATTCGAGGTCACATGGTTTTTCCAGCCAATGCATGTAGACGCCGTTTTCGCGCTGCCAGCGTGCTCAGCGTGCCTGTCATACCCCCCCTGCATGGTGATTGGTGGAAAAAGAGCGCCAGGGAAGGTGGGAGGGGAAACGAATTCTAAGTGCGCCATCGCCGTTATACTCGAAAGAAATCGAGCACGCCGAATATCGTAGTATTCGATCGAATACCAGCTCGATCGAACACTACTCGCTCATCTCTAGTTACGACCAGTGGGTGGGACCCGCTGGTCAAACCAGAGATAGTGGATTTTCTGTGTCAACCAAGGGATGGCATCTACTAATAACCCTTAGGGCTCATGCACACAAATGCCCGTGCTGTGGGCCGCATACGGCGGGTCCGCAATAAACGGGCACCGGCCGTGTGCAGCCCACATCACGGATCGCGGACCCATTCACTTCAATGGGTCCGCGATCCGGGAGATGCGGAGCGGAGGCACGGATCGGAACACCACGGAAGCACTACGGTGTGCTTCTGTGGTGTTTCTGGCCGTGCCTCCGCACCGCAAAAAAGTAGCGCAAGCACTACTTTTTTGCGGCGCGGACCCTCGGATGCGGATTGCGGACCCCATTCAAGTGAATGGGTCCACGATCCGCATGCGGTGGCCTCACGGTCAGTGCCCATGCATTGCGGACTGCAGTTTGCGGCCCGCAGCACGGGCACGGCACACGTTCGTGTACATGAGCCCTTAGGGTGTTATTCACACTCTCACAGGAGACAGGACAAAATGCAGCAAGAGAGAAACTAAACCACTACCTACATGATTAGCTAATATGGGTGACAGCTGACTCACAGAATCAGACAACGGGTAATTCTCCAATAGCTCAAGTTGCAGTAAGAACCGCAGTTAGTTTAAACTGAATCCAATAGTGGACATGGTGTTGAGAAGTTGTATTGCACAGAAGACTGGAGAAAAGGCAGCAGTTGATGATGCTGATGATTGTCAGAGAGAGAAGCTGAATCATGGTCAGAGACAAGCCAGAGGTCAGAAGCTGGTATCAGACAGTAGCTTGGTACAGAGCATCAGACAGGATCAGGGTCAGACAGGTCCAGGAGTTGATGCAGGCAACAGGTAAACAGAATAGTCAAGCAGGCTGGGTCAAACACTGGAGATTAGAACAGAACACTTTTGCTATTACTGATAGTAACTCAACGCTCAGGCAACTTTTTGGAAGAGAAAGCTGCTATTTGACCTTGTAACCCCCCCCCCCCCGGGTATTTGTTTTAGCTATATTTTGAAGAGCATGGTTTTTTCTCCATAAAATATATAAACACACACATATTATTTTTATTTATAAAAATAAAAAATTGAGAAAAAAAAAAATGTCCAAACTTCCCCAACAGTTTTCTGGCAGTTCGGTGTCAAAGAACCAGCAATAGAAACATCCAAAAAAACCAAATCACACTCCAGTCTTTTGAAGTCTTGGGGCTGGCCCAGCCAGTAGGTAAATTACATAAAAAGCATCCATTTTCAGGTTACAAGTGTACAGGAATGGTTTTAGAAACGTTTTGTCTTGAAACTTTTTTGAAATAGAAAAAAAATGCTGAACTTTCACAGTTTGATGAAGAGGTGCAGGCCTCTCCATAACTTTGGCGCATCCAGCGCTAGTTCTTCTGAGTTGTCTTACATTTAGACCATTTTCTACCCCTAAAACCGGAATGGAAAATGGTGAATGAGATGGCCCTGCTGGCCCCTACCCTTCCCCGCCCATGCCACACCCACAATTTTAGACCTGGAGTGAGAGTGGAAAAGTCGCAGATAGTGGTGCAACTGACCGTTGTGCCATCCTCTGCGCCTAAAATATACCTAATTTAGGTGTATTTCAGCTTAGTAAATTACCCCATGATATCCATCATCTAATGGCACAAAGAAAGGTCTAAGGTGTCCCATGAAAAATCAAATCAAATACATTTGAATTGGCTCAAAAATTAATCAGTTATTTGCTGTTAGGTGCATTGCTACAACTGAAAAATGGCCTGGTAAGGAAGGGGGATAAATACTCCGGTAATGAAGTCGTTAACATTCATCTGCAATAGTAAAGAACATGCATCAAACATGGAAATTAGGACCTCCCTTCTTCTTGTTATCTGAGGTACACTGCAATAAGCGTCTTTTCATACCACATAGTAGTGGTACATTAACATCAAATTCTGTCATAACTTATATCACTGACTGCATCAACATGTACCAAACAATCAAAAATCAGAATACAACATGACTACAGCAATAATCACTGTACCTGCAATAAGTAAAAAACATGCATCAAACATGGATATTAGTACCACCTTTCTTGTCATCTAATGTGCACTACAATAAGTGTCCCACCAGAAACTCCCTTGAGATACAGTAGATGTTCCCACTTTAGTGTCATATTACAGGACCTGCATATTGCTATTCTGACACATATTAACATTAAAATTTTATGGGGGGGGGTGGGTCATTCTATTCACATATTCCACAATCCAGTATTGATCATTGGCCTTGCCTTTTGCACACATGAATTTCTCCAGCGTCTCTGTATTGTAGAATGTGGAATATTCAAAGTCTTGGAATTATACGTTGTGGAACAATTTTCAAAAAAATATTTCTCACTTTTTAAACATTTTTGTTGCTTTTGTGCCAACATTTTTGAGATGTGTTGCTGCCATCAAGTTCTGAGTTATTTTTTCATGAAATGGTAAAATATCTCACTTTCTGATATGTGTTCTATGATCTATTGTAAATAAAATATGGGTATATGAGATTTGAAAATTATTGTACTATGTTTTTATTTACATTTTTTCCCAACTGTATTTTCAGTTTGTATTTTCCTCACTATAGAGGTTAAATTTGATTGGTTGTTGCTAGAGATGAGCGAATCATCCAAAATTCGCTTCTGCGAATAATCAACAAATTTCTGACAAGATTTGTTCTTAATACGAATTTATTCGTTCAAATTTGCGTTTAAAAATAATCGTTGTTTTGTGAACATTCCTACACAAATTACGAACATACATTCAGTTTTGTTAAAAGTACGCAATACGTAAGCATTAGCGTACAAAGTGCGTACGAATCCTTAGCGTACTACATACGCACAAGGCTAGGCCGCGGTGTACAATCTTTAGAGGCAGTCCATATGAGGTAGAAAAGTAAGGTGCTCACTGCTAGCTATCCGACTAAGTGCATAATTTACTAAAAAACACCGTACAATAAGTGCATAATAGGACACATTGCAGTACCTAAATAAGAATACACACAATAGGCTAAAGTGCTTGAACGTTGCTGAACCTGTAAAAACATTATTGCTAAAATACAGCAAAGACAATTATGCAAACATTTTAGTGCAATTTTACATTTGCAGGCATAAAAGGCTCATATATATGTTTGAGTCTCTCCTCGTGGCTGCTGTAATTTTGTAGTCCAAACAGGTAACGTGTAATGCACATGGATAATATAAAATAGCAGCAGGCGCAATAGCTTAGGCGCAACTGGGAATTTTCTGCAGAATGGGGGGGGGAGTCCTGACAAGCCATTTCCATCTGGGTGAGAGTCAAACAGGGGGCAATACAAACTAAACAAGACAAGTGCCAACTAGCTCTCAACCGTCAGGTGCAGTCCATGGTGTGGCTCCCATAGGTCCTCCTGAGGTGTCCTTTAAATCACTCAGCCAGTAGAAGGGTTCCTCAGATGAGGGACCTGAAGTCCTCCTCGCTTGAAATACTACTGAATAAGATCAGAGGACCCTCCTGCCTCCTGTAGGCCAAGCTGGCTGCCGTGGTGGAGCTCCACTGCCCTCTTCTTCCAGAAGTCGGACTTGACCGGGTCTCTGTGGTGGTCACGCTGGTGAGCGCTGCAACCACTTGCGCCTTTACTTTTCTGGATTTTCCTGCCGGGACAGCAGGGGTAAGGACTTCTGGCTGCAGCGGTGGAGGCGAGGTTTCCCCAGCTCCCCTGGCTGCTGCTGGCTTCATTTTCCAGGGTAGTTGGTACTGGTGGATCACGGTGGACTGGAACGTAAACGATGAAGTTGTCAGCTGACCCAGCTGAAAGGACTGTGATGGTGGTGGTGGCAGTCCAGGGATCAGAGGCTCCGGCTGTGGTTTCTCCTTGAAATGTAGGGTGCCATCTGGTGACTACTGAAGGTAGCGCACCTGTACTTCGCCTGGTGGTTCCTCCAGCCAAACTTCAGATGGTGATGTAGGGACCAGGGGCTTAGATAATACGGTAACCCTGGTAGCAATGGGGCCTTTCAGGAATGCCATGGGGGTGTATTCCACCTGATCCCCCACGTACAGGCTGTGACGGGGTTGGGGCAGGTACAGCCGTTTCACTGACCTGCGGCCCACAAAGTACTCCTTGTGTCCTCGTCATCCGCCAGGAAGCCAGAGCCTCGCTCGACTGAAAACCACAGGACGGTTCCCTTTTGCGGCTCCAGTGTAGGGTCTCCTGGCCTCGAATGGTCCAGTACTTGGATGACCCAGTTCTCCACTGCATTCTTGCACTTCCATAGGGTCTGGGCGTGGGCCGTCACTGGTGCTGGCACAATCGGATTCTGCCACATGGAAGGTGTTGTTGTTGTTCTTCTCCTGGGCGGCGAAGGGGGCTTCAGCTGCCTCCGCCGCAGCAGCCACATCAGCCGGCAAGGCGAATATTGGCTCAGGAGCCGGTGAGATTCTCTTGCACAGTTGTCACGCTCTGATCTCTGGATCGGGCGGTGGTTCGGGGTACTCGTTCCCAAAGACCATTTCCCCCCAATTTGGTCGCCGTTGCTTCGCCATGCTGTGGATCTTGTTCACCGCTGGCTTGAACTGAAGAGGAGGGGGGAGTAATGAGGGAGGAGTCTTTACTCCCTATACGTGCAAATAGTTAGTTCCCGGTGGGCCGGGCTGGTTTTTCCCGCTTCTGAGGGGGCGTATCATCATTTTCCCACTTTGGGGGGCCCGAGGAGGGGTCAAGAACAATGCGTACGTTGCGTGCGTAACGTTAGCGTTCAAAATTTTAAGAACATTTACTAATAATACGAAGCGAATCTGACAAAATTCAGATTCGCTTCGGAGTAGGAAAAATGGAGGATTCGATACGAATCTACGAAGCGGCGAATAGATTCACTCATCTCTAGTTGTTGCCTGTTGTTGCCTGCCCATTTATGGCAGAGGCAGAAAGTCTGTACATTCCCCAATCTCGCATGATGTAGACTCAGGACCTGAGCCACATCTGCAGGGGGAGCCAGCCATAGGATACAGCCAGTCACCTTCTGCAGCATCCAGAATAGAAGCTAGAAAGCATACTAGCCATTCAACTATTAGATGGCATTGTTAGTAGCAGCTCCGACTGCCAAGGGCCAAACAATGGCCAGGCTTGCCATGTATTAAAGCCTTTTAGGCCCTGTCATGTCAACTAAATACACAAAACTACACAAGCATTGCAGTGGAATATATAAGCAATGAAATTATTACATGTTCAAGTCCACTAGTGGAACTATTAAATATTGTAAAAAAAAAAATCCAAGGTAAAAAAAAACCACAAACTAGCACATACCATTGTGATTGGCACAGCCATGGAGACGGAGACATCCACTAAGAAACCCAGCCGTCTCCTCCTCTCTGTACTGATGCTCAGTATTAACATACTGGGCATGAAAACTGCCGGGGCACAGCGGGGTGAGCGAGAGGTATTTGAAAAAAAAAACAACAATGATGGCAGCATCAGCAGAGGGCACCCCACAGATAAAGGTATTTAATTAAAAAAAAAATACATGAAAGGTCCACCTTAAGCCCATATGCTGGCATTACTGTAATTCAAGACATAGCCCTTATTGTTTCATTTTATCTAATATATAAAGCTGAGTATATGTATGTATGTATGTGTGTATGTCTGGTAAAGGAATCCGCACAGTCACATTTACAATCACAAAATTTGGCACACAGGTACATCAGGTGTCCGGGAAGGTTTTAGACTGGGTCCCAGCTCTCTAGGACATACCGTTCCTAAGATATTTCCAAAAAATGCAAATATGGCACATCACATGACCTACATTAGCCAGCAGAAGCCTGCAGGATTTTCTCTTCATATCCCAACTGTCATATCTTTTAACGACATACACAAACATTAAATTAAATAGATGAAATATACCCTTGCGAAGCTGGGTCCTTCAGCTAGTTGCTTACTATAGAATACTGTACGTTCTAGTTCTGTAGATTCCTAACGTGATATGACTTGTAGTATTAATACACTAATCATAGCTCTTCTTCATATACATTAAAGAACTGTGTAATGATGATTAATACGTGCATAGTAAAATATGTAGATGTCTACAGTCTAAGCCAGGAACATTTCTTTCATGATTGATGTGCGGATTAAGGCCCTAATTAAACCCAAAACACATAAACCCTGCAGCTGGAGTACATGGAGCTTGTCTTAATGAAACAGTCACAGCTTTTGCACAGTGGTGTAGATGAGGGCACACATGTAGCTGTAAAGTACTTACAGGGACAGATACATTGAGTGCTTGTAAGAAGGAATTTAATTATGCCTTGGACTAAAATGCATTGTTAAACACTGTGGTAAGCTCATTGCCAGTCTATATGGTATAATACCAAAGGTAGAAAGATAATTATGCATTCTATTAAGCCATTTAAAATACTATATTTGCAGATTGATTATGGTGGCAATTGGTCCAATGTGAATTGACAACTATAAGAATGTAAAAGTGTGGACAATGAGCACAGCAGCCATGAAAATGCCTTCATATCCATTCCAGTAACTTTTGCACTAATACAGTTAGCACAAGGTTGTCTTCCATATTGTTCATGTAAGGCAACTTCTGATGTGCCTTTAGTATTTTTAAGTTAGTGTCATATGTATATACATATATATATATATATATATATATATATATATATATATATATATATATATTTATTTATCTTTTATTGTATTGTAGTTTTTGTAGTGGTTGCCCAAATGGCCAAAAGCTTGTGGAAGTCTTACTGATCAAAATATTTATTTTGTTCCTTGGTTTGTCAGGTGCAGTTTTGTTATGAACACCTTGTGTGGCTTTAACTCCCTTTGTACCTCAATGTCTACAGATAGGACAAGAACAGATGATCCAGTTGTAGCAGACAAGTAAAAACTCCACTTGCGGGGGCCAATGGAGGCACAATTTTGATGATGACTCATTTTTATTCTCAAAATCATGTGACCATTGGCCAACGCATGTGGTCGTGCTTACGGCCACTTTTGACATGTTCTTACCCATACACCATACAACATTAAAACCACTGACAGGTGAAATCAATAACATTGATTATCTTGTGATAATGGTGCTTGTCAAAGGATGAGATGTACAGTAATGGGCAGCAAGTGAACAATTTCTTGAAGTTAGGATGCAGCCACAGTTCAGGTTTTTGATGCAGTTTTTGAAGCCAAAATCAGGAGTGGATCATTAAAGTAGAGAAAGTATAAAAGACAGATACAACTTCTCTTTTTTAATTATTCCACTCCTGGTTTTTGCTTCAAAAACTGCATAAAAAGACCTGAACACGTGGCCACATTTTAAAAGTGTTGGAAGCAAGAACAATGGGCAAGCATAAAGACCTGAGAAGGGTCTTCCTGGTAATACTTACCAAAAGTAGCCTGATATTCTATATGGCAAACCTTGGGTCCTGATATTTACGTATATGGATGTTACTTTGAAACGTACCACCTACTGTACCAAAACATTAGACCAATGACAAACCTTAGTGGCAAAAGTATTTTCTAACAGAAGTGGCCTCTTTCAGTGGTTTCTTCCTATACTGCAAAAAATGTTCAAGAAGGGTTTGAGGAACATGACAAAGAATTCATGGTTTTGACTTGGTCTCCAAATTTTCCATATCCCAAACTTATCAAGTATCTTTGGGAGGTGCTGGAAAAACAACTCTGATCCATGGAGGGGGGGTTCACATTTTACAGGACTTACAGCATCTGTTGGTAATGTACTGGTGCCAGTTACCTCAGAAAACTTTGAGAGGTCCATGCCTCAACTGGGCAGTGCCGTTTTGGTGGCACCAGGGGAACCTACACAATATAAAGCAGGCAGTTTTAATGGCTATGGGTGATTAGTCTTTACTGATCTAGTTAGTGTGGATATTGATGGTGTTGAGATTTAGTTGTGCATGTCTACCATAACCTGTAATTGTAGCAATTGTTGAGCATTTTAGGGGGTCATTTATTAAGACTGGCGTTTTAAATGCTGATCTTAGTTATGAAGAGGTGCAGGCTTCTAGATAACTTTGACGCATTCAGCGCCAGTCTAAATGTAAGCCAGCTTCCTAGATGACTTACATTTAGACCATTTTCTACACCTAAAACAGGTGTAGAAAATGATAAATGAAATGGGCCTGCCAGCCCGTCCCCTTCCCCGGCCACTTATTTAGACCTGGCGCCGTAAACCGCTGCGTCGCAATCTGTGGCAGAAATACGCCTAATATAGGTGGATTTCAGAATAATAAATGACCCCCTTAGTTCATTCCTGATAATAAAAAATTTTTTTTAAAAAGCTCTCAGAGGCTGCTTTACCACTTTCTGAGGGATCTATGGCTGCTCAAATGAAATGTCTATATGACATACTCAATGTCAGGGGCGTAGCTATAGGGGGTGCACAGGTAGCAGTCGCTACCGGGCCCAGGAGCCTGAGGGGGCCCAAAGACCCTTGTGCCACATAAGAAGACACTAGTATTATAGAAAGTGCATGGTGGTCAAGTTACACCTCTGCCTGGAGGGAAGGGGTTAGGTAAAGAATTTGTCATGAGGGGGTGCAGTTTCAAATTTTGCAGCAGGAAGGATATATGCTTCCCTGGCCACAAAGCACTGAGGAAAGGGGGGCCCAAGCTGAACTCTTGCATCGGGGCCCATAAGCTATTAGCTACGCCCCTGCTCAATGTCATTTTGCCCAATAGGCAGACTTTGAAAGGGGGCACATAATGGAGTTGAGAGAAGCAGGATCCTCACCATCTAGGCTGTTCTAACTTAGCTGTTAGGAGGTGTGGGCAGCAGTGATTATGTGAGGGAACCAAAGGCACAGCAAACAGGCACCAGATGTCCCAGACAGATGACTAGTAGACAGGATCCTTTTATCCACTGATAAGCAGGTCCCACAGTTTCGTTCTCCAGTATCCAGACGCAGGTAACACCTTCATTACACACCCATGTCTCTACCTGGACCATTTCATAGTGCTTGGCAGAAAAAAAATTGGTGTCATGTTGTTCATTGCATGTCTTGCAATGTCTTTTACAGCCAGCCACAATCACCTTTTCTTACAGTGGTGTCGTTAATGAGAAACTTTGACTACTACAAATGGGAACCATATTGTTTTTAGTGACTAATCCAGGTTCTGTTTGGGATCCTGTGACAGCTGGGTTCCAGTATGGAGGCCTCATGGTGAGCAACATACTGCCTTATCTGCTGGTGTGATGATCTGGGGAGTGATCGCATACGACAGTCACCCCAAATAAAGATACTAACAGCTCAGTGATACGGTATGTGCAGGACATCCTGCAGCCACATGTGTTGCCTCTTATGGCAGGGCTTCCAACTGGCATTTTTCAGCTGGATAATGCTCACCCACACAAGGGTTTCCCAGGAATGTCTCCACCAGATTGCAACACTTTCTTGGCCTGTCTAGTAACCAGATGTTTTGCCAATTTCACATTTATAGGCTCAGCTGGGATTTCAGCTTTGGCAACTTACGACTTTGCAGGATCTACAGGCCCAGGAGCAACATCTGCGGACAAACATGCTGCAGAGGTGGGACAACAGGATGCTAGAGCCTTTTGCTCTCATACTGTAATCACTTACATATATCACCATTACATTCACACTTATAAAGTTTCATTCCATTACAACAACTTCTTCTTGGTGCAGTATTTTTTTTTTGACAATGAGTATATATTGAAGAATCATGAGCCATTAATGCATTTTGGGTGTCTATTAACCAGTGTGATCACTTAACAAATATGCTATTATTCACACTAATGAAAACCTAACCCTTTGCGTTTGCCAATTACAATTATTTAGTAACATTAGTGAAGTATGGCATCACAGGAGGGGTAGAGTATAACCTTTACCTACCACGTAGCAGCTCTGCAGAACATGTCAATGTAAAGCGATCACTGTCAGACTCCTGCAGAGTATAACATTATCATTCACGTTTCCAATGCCTTGAGGGAGGAACAATATTTACGCTCTACAGCTAAATACATTGCGGAGGAACGGAAAACACAGGCTCGAAAAGAGCAAGGGAATTTTTAATTAGATCTTAATGGCTCTCTAATTACTCTACACACAGTGAAGGAGAACAAGTGTTTATTCTACACTGTCAGCTGTAAGTGGGGGGCTATAATTTTAAGAGATCTTCAAGGCAGGAGCCTATAGTGTTTAATTGTGATTCTCAGCATGAATCTCCCATTGGTCGAGAAGGGGTATCCCAAGACCCAATGCATTATAAGGTACTCTATGCAATCAAGATTTTCATGGCTTTAGCAAATGCCAAAGTGTTATAACCTTCAGATATCATTATGCCATACTGGTTACTGATGTATTACTCTATGTTAAAAATACCAAAAATTATTAGTTCCATGATGATTTAAAACATTGCCCAATATTATGTATTTGTCATTAAAATGATCACTGTCCTGTTGCTTTTGCATGAAATTCTTAAAGGGGTTGTCCAGGTTCAGAGCTGAGCCCGGAAATATCTCCTTCTTCCCCCACTCAACCGGTCTGACACGAGCATTGGAGCCTTTCATTTTTACACTGCTAGGCGGGGGCTTCTGCCTAGTAGTGTTCCCAGTGACATCACTGGCATTGATGGACAGGCTTTAGTGCTGCCCTAGCCATTTTACAGGCTATGGTAGTGCTAAAGCTCGCCCATTAGTGCCGGTGATGTCACCGGGCTCACTGCTAGACGGAAGCCTTCGCCTAGCTTACCCATGGTTGGTACATCACTGGATCTCCAGAAAAAGCCTCCAATTCAGTTCAGGGCAAAGGAGAGCATCTGAGCATGAAATGCTCCAATGCTCATATCAGAGGGGATGAGGGGGGAAGAAGGGTATTGTCTGGGTTCAGCTCTGAACCCAGACATCCCCTTTAAGAGTAATACCAATCAGTGCAAAGGAAAATGGTGATATATTTAGGATGTATTGCACTTGTATAAAAGTAACCACACCAAATCCTCTGCCAAGATCTTATAAACAAGATTAAAAACTACTTTAAAAAAATCACACATCATTTTTTGCCTATATAATGCAGCATCATTATTATTGAAGAACAATGTAATGCGTTTGTCCATGACTTCTGTATAGCTGTTATAGCTGTATACTTGACATGCCACTAATAGACTGTCTGCCATCTTGATTCTATTTTCCATTCTCATGTGGTCCCCCTAACAAACCTATATTTCCTATCATGTCTCTGGCTTTGCAGAGACAGAGGTGGTGAAGTCTCATAACACACCACTTTCTCTGCTCTGTGTTAAAGGGGAGGTCCCACAAAAAATATTCTGCTAATTTAAAACCATAATCTGTATCTGAATACTTCTGTAATTGCATGTATTTAAAAAATATTCAACAATATGTATCTGAATAGCATCACCTGCTGTTTGTTTTTTTCTAATTGTTCTGTCTACCTCACTCAGGTGGACGCACATGCTTAGTTCCGCACTTCAGCTACCTCCTGAGCTGTGGTAGGGAGAGAGTTATAGCAGAAAGGACACGACCTCTGAGCTTGACGCCCACCCCCGCCTTACACTGCAGACTCTAAGAGGAAGAATTATAATAAGGGAAACTGTTAAAGTCAGTTTTGCCGAAGTCTGCTTTACTGTAATTTGAGCCAAATTTATGAAATGTCATACGATGTCTGTAAAGCCTCATTCAAACGTCAGTGTTCCATGGATGTGTGCTATACGTGTTCTCCACGGACAGTACATGTCCCCATTCATTTTAATGTGTGTATTTACACATCAGTGTTTTAGCGCGGTCCATGGGTCCGTGTTTTTAGCACTAATGCATGCTCTGTTTTGTCTATGCCATCCGTGTTGGCATAGACATTGCAGAAAATGAAGTGCGACAGACTCACTTGAAAGTCTGCGGGCTTGTCTTGATTCTATCACCTGCAGAGAGGAGAGCACAAAACACTCACACAAATAAAAGTTTTTGATATGTCTCTATGTCATAACAAAGTTTTTCTCAAAAATCAGTGACCCATTAAAATGTATGAGTGCAACTGAGCTACAAGAAAACAAATAACAGTGTTAAAATACTGCTTCTAACAAGCAAAGTTTTTATAAATATGAAGGAAAGTAAAAAAAATATGGAACTTGATAAGCTGTGACCGACATAGCCTGATTAAATGCAATGTGAAAATCTTCATATGACTAGATCTTGATTTTCACGTGACTTTTTGATGTTCCTTAGTTGCAGGCCAGATGCACAGTCAAGGGAGTTTTCATTATGAAATCTGGGCAAGTTTGTTTCTGAAAATAAGCAAATACTGTAGTTTTAAGGGGGGTTGTCTCACTGCATTTATCATGTACAGAAAGTTAATACAAGGCACCTACTAATGTACTGTGATTATCCATATTGTCTCCTTTGCTGGCTGGATTCATTTTTCCATCGCATTAAACACTTCTCGTTTCCAAGTTTCCAAGTCACCCAGCAATCCATCAGTGGTGGTCATGCTTGCACATTACAAGAAAAAGCGCATAAGCTTATAGTTTGCAAGCACGACCACCTATGTTGGATTGCAGAAGGCATGTAACCCCTGCATTTGAGCAGTGCGTAATTGCGATGGAAAACCAACCAGGAAAGGAGACAATATGGATAATGACAATACATAAGTAAGTGCCTTGTATTAAAGGCGTTTTCCGGGATTTAACTACTGATGTATCAGTATCTGATTGGTATAAGATCTTTTCATCAGCATCTAAATACAGGCATTCCAGGCTTACAATTTACTAAGACAGTATCAGATGAGGAATTACAGTTTTTGGATGTTAGGGTATATATTGAACAAGGAACTTTAAAAACAGATATATATCAGAAGCTCACAGATAGAACAATATATTAAGGTATGATAGTAGTCATCCTCGACGTATGATTGAATCATTACCTTGGAGTCAACTGTTGAGGGTGAGGAGGGTAGTATCTGAAGAACATGTTTTTGATGGACGAGTGGAGGAAATGTGTCAGAAGTTTATCCACCGTGGTTATCAGCGTAAGTTATTACAAAAAACATGTCAAAGAGTGAAGGCAACAGGTAGGGAGTCCATTTTGCAGAGTAAAATAATAGTGGTAAGAGCTGTCGCATTCCATTTGTGTCCTCATACGGGAAAAATAGTACTAAAATAGCGGAGATTTTGAGAAAAGAGTGGCATATTTTGCGGAAAGGGATGCCTTCCATTGAAGATTTTGAGATGCCTCCTCTTATGTCGTACAGGAGAAACACCAATCTCTGTGATAGATTGGTTAAAACGGACATAGGGGGTACACAAATGGAAAGACAACACTATCTGGCTCCACGAAAAATGGGCAACTTCCCTTGTTTGGGTTGCTGCAACTGTGGAAACATGATTAAAGGTGATACCTTTACTCATCCGTATACAGGTTATGTGTATAATAATAAAGGGTTCTACACTTGTAGATCTAGTGATGTTATCTATATGATTCAATGCCCTTGTAGCCTGATATATGTCGGTGAGACGACTATGGAAATTAGAGAGAAGATTAATAAACACAAGAGTACCATCAGGAAGAGAATGTTGGATAAACCGGTGGCAAAGCATTATAGAGAATGGACATTCAATTAACCAAGATTCCGTGTTATTGACTCTGTGGGTATTCTGAGAAGAGGTGGATCTTCTCCTTAAAATCACTTCAACCATTTGGGATGAATATTGAATTTAATGTAAGTGGCATCAATTGACTTGTGATATGTCGAACCAGTATATGACCACAGATTTTCAATTGTAGTTGTTTTTAATGTATTTTATGTGTTGTTGATATATTATTTTTGTCATCACTAGGTGGAGGATGCAATGGGATTGGAATCCATCGTGCACAATGAATACTGTCTCTCCTCGCAATTTTTTTTATTCACTCACTCCATAGTAGCTAACTATATTAATTATATTATCTCATCCCCTATATTTTACTATTGATGGAATGATGTCAAAGTCCAGCAGGATCCAAGCATGTGTGATTGATGGGCATACATATTTGTATGCCCGCCAGTTATCGCGTTGCACCACTATGTCGGTCTCCATGGTAACGGAGATGCTACCAGTGGCGTGAGAGCTTGGTCCGGTTATATGTTTAGATATAAATCTAGTGGCCATCGGATTGTGGTGACGCAATATTACTACCTCGAATTGATAGGTTAATATGAGCATTGGAGGACCTGATTTCCATACTACACGCAGGATGGAGTTATTGATAATGGCTTGTCCTGCAGTTGCACCGCACAGCGGGTGGGTCTCCATGGAAATGGGGACACTCATCGATCTGGACGGGTTTGGTAGGTCACGTGTAATGGAAGTCATAGCGGTCACATGACCGGGCCATAAACAGGTGATCTTATGATGCTTTCCTGTAGGGGTGGAGATTGAGACATGGGAAAGGAGAGTGGGGATGCGTAGTTGCGTGGTGGAGACTGTAGTGGTACTAGTAGTGGCAGCAACAGAGGGCAGAGGCGAGTTAGGCCCAGGGCTAGTGCTTCCCTGGGTACTAGCGAGACCCCAAATATAGTGGGGCCGGCACCAGGGTGTAAGCGTGCAAGGGCTACAAGCTTGGCCAGCTGTGGAGGGCGCACGTTGGGTGTGTGGTAGTATTTCACCACTCTGCCGGGGGTAGAAGTATGGCCATGTGTAATTTGTGTAAACAGAAATTGAGCTGTGGGAAAGCCACAAATGTTGGAACCACTGCTCTGTGGAACCATTTGAAGCGGCGTCATGCTGGCAATTTAGAGCAGCCCATTAATACTACAGAGCTAGTTACTTCTCCCAGGGTCCCTTCTGTCAGGCAGGCCACATCCAGTGCCATAACTCAGCCCGCATCCCAGTGTGTAACTAGTACATCCACCTCATCGCCGGCCAGTGCTTGCATTTCTCCACCTCCTCTCATTCGGCAGCCGTCCATTGCCGAGTGCGTGGCCAGGAAGCAGTTTTACGCCACAAGTAATCCGACAGTGCGCAAACTGAATACTCACCTGACAAAGTTTCTGGCTGTGCAGTCTCTGCTGTACCCCAGCTGGTTGACTGCCCAGCTTTTAGGGAGCTAATGGCTTGCGCTCAGCCACGCTGGCAGGTCCCTAGCCGGCATTACTTCTCCAACAAAGCTATCCCCGCCCTTTACTCCCACGTGGCTGACAATGTTGGATGCTCCCTGCAGCTGTCTCTCTGCAGCACGGGGCATGTCACTGTGGACACCTGGAGCAGTGCTTACGGCCAGGGGCAATACATGTCCATTACTGCCCACTGGCTGAATGTATTTAGTGGTAGCGAGGCAGGAACCCCCCAGCAACCCGGTCAATTGCTGTTGGCACCTCCACGTGCTTTCCAGCCAGGATTGTAGCAGACCACCCAACAACTATCCACTTCCACCTCCACGGGCAGTCCGCCTGCTGGAGCGTCAGGGCAGCGAGTTACCCCCGCTCCTTCATATCACATGTGCCAGGTGAAACGCTGCCATGCAGTGTTAGACTTAGTTTGTCTTGGCCAGGGGCGGACTGGGAACTTAAAGTGGCCCTGGAAAAAATACTAAAAGTGGCCCCATTTTGTAGTTGGATCCAAATTGATGGAAGGCAGGGCCAGTAATACCATATTGTGGCACATCATACCACCCCAACAGAGCTAAATACCACAGTCCATCACAAAATACTGCCAGCAGCACAAACTATATCCCCAAAAACTTCCACTGGCCAGCCGTGAGGAGGGCTTAGGTGGCCCCCTGGGCATCGGCCCACCGGGAAATTTCCCTGTAAGGTCTATGGCCAATCCGCCCCTGGTCTTGGCAGTAGCAGCCACACAGGCCAGCACTTGCTGCATTACATGAAGCAGCAAATAGCGTGCTGGCTGACTCCACGGCAGCTGGAAGTGGGCAAGGTAGTGAGTGACAATGGGACAAATATAGTGGCAGCGCTGAACTTGGGTCAGTTCTCGCATGCTCCCTGTATGGCACATGTCCTAAATCTAGTGGTGCAAAGATTTCTAAAAACATTTACTGGCCTGCGCACAGTCCTGGTAAAGTCGCGGAAGCTTTGCACTCATTTCAGCCATTCATATGTATCTCGCCACGCTCTGGTGGAACTGCAGAGTCAAAACGGTTTTCCGCCACACCGCTTAATAGGTGACGTGGCGACTCCGTGGAATTCCACTCTTCATATGTTGCAGCGGCTCCTAGAGCAGTGTAGAGCAGTGGACGATTTTGTCCAGCAGCAGCCAGAATCTTCCAGCATAGGGAGCAGGTGCGGCTTTGATTTCTGGCAGTGGAGGCTGGTCCGAGATGCCTGCACTGTTCTAAGGCCCTTAGAAGAAGCCACCAAATTGGTCAGCCGGGACAGCTGCGGTGTTAACGACATAATTTCAATAATATTTGTGCTGGAAAAAACACTCACGCTCATGCAGCAGGGGGCAATGGGGGAAGGAAATCGTGGCCATTTGTCTACCCGCCATGCTGTCACTGTAGGGGAGCCCCAATGCCAAAGTTCCCTTGTGGAGCAGGAGGAGGATGAGGATCTTCAGTTAGAGGAGGGGGAAGAGGAGGAGGATTTTAATGAGGGTGATGATGACCAGGAGGAGGAGGAGACAAAGCTGGAGGATGAGGATGATGAGACTTTCAGGGATACAGCAGTTTCTCAGAAAGAGGCTAAGATGGAAAGAAGTGGCCTCTCAGGCACGCTGGGCAGGATGGCGAGCTGTATGCTCACATGCTTACGCACTGACAGGCGTATCCTAAACATAAGGCAGACTGACGAATACTGGCTGGCGATGCTTCTAGACCCACGGTATCAATCCAACATGGGGGGTTGTTTTCCTCCCCAGGAAAGGGAAGAGAAATTAGTATCATTGCGGGAGAAGCTATGTAGTAACCTGGCCACAGCTTTTAGCCGGCCCCAGCCTGCTGCCAAAATGTCTGAGAAGGAGGTCCAGCCGAGTAATCCACCTTCTGCCACAACCAGCAGCAGCCAGTTAAGCCTAATTAGTATGATGCAGGAATTTTTCTCTTCAGGCTCCCAACAGCTGCAGCCAAGTGAGCAGGCCCAGATCACCCGCCTCAATGAGCAGGTTCAGGCGTACCTGCAGTCTGGCTCACAAAGCCTCTTCTCAGACCCCCTGGACTTCTGGGCAGGCAGATTACCACAGTGGCCGGAACTGTCCCACTATGCACTAGGGCTTCTTTCCTGCCCAGCCTCAAGTGTCAAGTCAGAGAGGGTTTTTAGTGCCGCTGGGGGGGTGGTGACACCCAAAAGGACAAATCTGTCACTGTGCAGTGTTCAAAAAAATTCCTTTATAAAAATGAATAAAGGCTGGATTACATCCGAATTTCATACTCCTCTTGCTGATGCTGGTGGTGATTAGATCAGGCCTTGTAGGGCAGAATAGTCTGAGTGTCTTCCCACTGTTGCTGTCAGCCGGGCCATAATTTTACAGCCAAATGTCTTGTGTCATGTAATGGGCTGTGCGAACCCGAAGTCTCCAAAACCCTATTTCAAAACCAAACACCGTTGTCTACCTCCGCCTCTGTTTTCTACGCTAAGTAGGAGAGTAGCTGTTGTTAGTTAACGTTACTAATAGTTCTATTTAGTATTGTTAAGTTTGTTTTTGAGCCTCAGCCTTTATTCCCCCCGTTATATATATTTTAAAAAAAAATTTTTACACTGCCTCTGCCTCCCGTACAAGTTATATTAGCGGACATTGTTATACATCTCTGCAGTCTGTTGTATTTATTTTACCAATCACTCTATGCTGATATACCCGTCCCCTACTACTACTGGCTGGGGCAGCCATAAAAAACTCATATATAATTTTCACTGCCTATGTTAAGGTAGAATGTACAGGCTTGTTGCCCAAACAAGCCAAGCTTTTTTTATTTTTCTGTCTGTCGATTGTAATCAGTGAACAGGAGTGTGTGTAATGTAGTAATACTTCGGCCGGCAGGCACCGCTGTGTTCATTAATATGGGAAAATGGCCGTGGGAAAAAAACTGTCTTCTTTACACTATGTCAGGATCAGGAAGGTGTTAAAGGTTTAACAAAACACTCAAAACACAGGTTTTTCAAGAATATTTTACTAATAAATAAAAACTTCTTTTTAACAAATAAATAATATAATAAACAAAAGAAAGGAACAAAAAAATAAGATTACGCCGGCTTTTGCCGACGTCGGGCCATCATGTCCTGCAGCTCTTGCAGCTGCCTCCCGAATGAGCCGGGAGGCAGCGTGGAGCCTGGAGCCAAGGTGCCGTAATCCAGCCTCCACTTCGAAGTCAGTGGGGATGTCTGTAGGGGTGGAAACAGTTATGTCCCACAAAAAAAAAATCTAAACTTTAATGTACTGGAGCGACTTATTCTGTGACATGTATTCTGTACTGACTGAGCCTTTTGTAGTACTCACTGGACACCCATACGGCATGGTCTTCCCATGTACCAGGGGAAAACTGCTCCCTGTCAGTTGGAGCTACCAAAGATAAAACATACATTTAGCTCATATTTTGAAGACAGAAGGTCCAACCATTACACTTTTTTTTTTTACCTACCTTCTTCTGGTAGCTGGGCTGGTGGTGTTGGAGGGGCAGGTGGGGTCCTCTCTCGCTGGGGGGGGGGGGGGGGGGAGGACGGTGAGAGCGGTTCCTCTGTGGTGTAGCAGCTGTCAAAAATTATGAAATAATGGCCTAAGGCTACTTCTACACTAGCGGCAGCCCGGATCCAGCGGGTGAAGGGTCCCTCCGGATCCGCGCTGCCACAGGTACACATGTGGGGCCGGAACCGCACTCCGGCCCAAATTCACTGTAATGGGGGCGGGCCATGAATCCGGCCGCAGCATGTTAACCCCTGCTGAGAGGCAGCCGGAGCGAAAACACAACAGTTACACAGTCTCATTAAGCCGCTCTGGGCATTTGAATTTCAGATCGGACCATTTCCGCTGGATCTAGCCCGGGGTCCACACGGTGTGGAAATGATGGCCTTGGATCACCTGCTGGATCACCTCCTTCTTATGCTGGTTTGGATGGCGGTGTGTGCCATCGTAATCCTCTCTGTCCATCACCCAGATCAGGAATTTCAGCTCTTCAGAGCTAAATGATGAGGCTCGCCTGGATGCCATTTTCGAATATTCGCTCTGCCTCTGAGGTGTGCACGCCGCAGCCTCTCATCGTGCATGCCTGCATATTACGTAATCGCGTAGACAATAGTACGCTGAGTATTCGTACGCTATTTGCGTACATCTTCTAAGAAGTTGCGTACATTTTTTAAATGAACGTTCGTTATTAGTGCGCGAATGTTCGCTAATAGCACATAATAACGTATATTTTGTACGCAAATACAACAAATCTATTCGTCGAATATACGAGTCTTAGGAAAACTGTGGCGAATGTATGCGAAATGAAAAATTCGATTTGGCTGCTTCGACGAATTTTACAAAGCACATATCTTTGTAACTAGCGGGCGCAATGATGGGAACAGCGATTGCGCTACCCCCTGTCATTGAACCCCTCAGATGCTGTGTTCATCGCTGGTCATGGCATCTGAGAATAATAGTGAGGGCTCTCAAAAATAAATAAATAATGACTACCTTATCCATTTGAGCATAATGAGGTCGTTGTGGCCATCTTGATTGAAGACTCTGACCAAGGAGAACATCTGCATGTAGTTTGTTCTCCCCATGTTTGCATGGGTTTCCTACAGGTACTCCGGTTTCTTCTCACACTCCAAAGACATACTGATAGGGAACTTAGATTGTGAGCCCCATAGGGGACAATGTGATGTCAAATTCTGTAAAGCACTGCAGAATATGTCAGCGCTATATAAGTGAGTATCATTAATAAATAAAAAAAGACACATCATCACACTGGCTGGCGTAGTGATGTCATACATCACCACACACGAGATTTTGCGCAGGATCTTCAATCAAGATGGCTGTGGCTAATATTTTTCCATCTACTTCTTTGCTGTTTTAATTTGTCATCTAACATGTAATAAAAAGAAAGATATCAAGAAGAAAGACCTGAGGAAGGTCACATGCAAGCAGAGGCGTAGCTACTGGGGGGGCGGGGGGGGCGACGGCTCCGGGCCCAGTGACTCAGGGGGGCCCAGCAAGGATGACCTTAAAACTATCAAGTGAATACAAGTGAGCGCTTCCATTATGGAAGATTAAAATAAAAAACCTTTCTTACTTGTCCTGCGCTGCGGCTGCCCTCCGGTCCGGCGCTCCACTGTCTTCCCTGGCCGGCGCGCACTATGACCTGCGTGACCGGAGGGCAGCCGCAGCGCAGGACAGGTAAGAAAGGTTTTTTATTTTAATCTTATGTGGCTGGGTGGGCTGATGTGAGGTCTGATGGGGGGCACAATACACTGATCTGAGGTCTGATGAGGGCACAATACGCTGATCTGAGGTCTGATGGAGGCACAATACGCTGATCTGAGGTCTGATGGAGGCACAGTAGGCTGATCTGAGGTTTGATGGGGGCACATTCTGCTGATCTGGGGTCTGATGGGGGCACATTCTGCTGATCTGAGGTCTGATGGGGCACAATACGCTGATCTGAGGTCTGATGGGGTACAATACGCTGATCTGAGGTCTGATGGGGCACAATACGCTGATCTGAGGTCTGATGGGTCACAGTAGACTGATGTGAGGTCTGATGGGGGCACATTCTGCTGATCTGAGGTCTGATGGGGGCACAATACGCTGATCTGAGGTCTGATGGGGCACAATACGCTGATCTGAGGTCTGATGGGGGCACAATACGCTGATCTGAGGTCTGATGGGGGCACAGTAGGCTGATCTGAGGTCTGATGGGGACACATTATGCTGATCTGAGGTCTGATGGGGGCACAATACGCTGATCTGAGGTCTGATGGGGCACAATACGCTGATCTGAGGTCTGATGGGGGCACAGTAGGCTGATCTGAGGTCTGTTGGGGACACATTCTGCTGATCTGAGGTCTGATGGGGGTACAATACGCTGATCTGAGGTCTGATGGGGCACAATACGCTGATCTGAGGTCTGATGAGGGCACAGTAGGCTCATGTGAGGTCTGATGGGGGCACAATACGCTGATCTGAGGTCTGATGGGGGTACAATATGCTGATCTGAGGTCTGATGGGGCACAATATGCTGATCTGAGGTCTGTTGGGGTCACATTAAGCTGATCTGAGGTCTGATGGGGGCAGGGGACTGTTAGTTTAGTGATGTAAAAACTGGGGACAGGTTTCCTTTAACATAGGAGTCCCCTTGTTTTTTACTCCTATTACTCCTATATTTTACTGCATTATGTGGTAGAGTATTTACACTAGGGTATGTAGAAAGTCTATTGTACTGTACTTAACAGCATAGATGATCTAGCAGTTTATACAGTCATCTTTCTAATACAATATTATAACCACAACTAGTAGTATGTGCCTGTGAAGTTGGAAACGTTTGTTTGGGAAGCCACTAAGTGGGGGGCCCACTCAAGTATGTTTGGCCCCCCCATGCTGAACCTCTAGCTACGCCTCTGCATGCAAGGCTACCAATGGAACAACTGCAACTACTGCATGAATAGCAAGTGTCACAGGATGGTCTCAGACGTGTTCTCTATGGTCCATAACAACCTTTGTGCAGATCCAGCTTTTGAAAGAAGTACCGTATTTTTCGCCCTATAAGACGCACTTTTTTTCCCCCAAAAGTAGGGGGAAAAATGCTGTGCGTCTTATAGGGCGAATACAAGTGAGCGCTTCCATAAGGAAGCGCTCACTTGTACGTAGGGACCCCCATCAGACCTCAGATCAGCCCACCCAGCCACTGATAAAGACCATACTTACCTGTTCTGCGCTGCCGCTGCCGTCCGGTCCCACGCTCCGCGCTCTTCTCTCTTCCCTGCCGGCACGCACTATGACCTGACGCTGCGGCGTCAGGTCATAGTGCGTGCCGGCAGGGAAGAGAGAGGAGCGCGGAGCGTGTGACCGGACGGCAGCGGCAGCGCAGAACAGGTACGGTAAGTATGGTCTTTATCAGTGGCTGGGTGGGCTGATCTGAGGTCTGATAGGGGCACAAGACGCTAATCTGAGGTCTGATGGGGGCACATTCTGCTGATCTGAGGTCTGATGGGGGCATGATATGAGGTCTGATGGGGGCATGATATGAGGTCTGATGGGGGCACATTCTGCTGATGTGAGGTCTTATGGGGGCACATTCTGCTGATTTGAGGTATGATGGGGGCACATTCTGCTCATCTGAGGTCTGATGGGGGCATGATATGAGGTCTGATGGGGGCACATTCTGCTGATGTGAGGTATGATGGGGGCACATTCTGCTGATTTGAGGTATGATGGGGGCACATTCTGCTGATTTGAGGTATGATGGGGGCACATTCTGCTGATTTGAGGTATGATGGGGGCACATTCTGCTGATTTGAGGTATGATGGGGGCACATTCTGCTGATTTGAGGTATGATGGGGGCACATTCTGCTGATCTGAGGTCTGATGGGGGCACATTCTGCTGATCTGAGGTCTGATGGGGGCACATTCTGCTCATCTGAGGTCTGATGGGGGCACATTCTGCTGATCTGAGGTCTGGTGGGGGCACAGTGAGATGGTATGGGGGCACAGGGGGCTGATATGGGGGTCTGATGTGATGTCCTTAAATTTATGGGCAGTCTGATAAGAGGATCTGATGAAAAATATTTTTTTCTTATTTTCCTACACTAAAACCTAGGTGCGTCTTATGGGCCGGTGCGTCTTATAGGGCGAAAAATACGGTATTTTGTGCGTGTATCCGAGGACAGAAGAGCTCATTATAATAGAGGACACTGGGTCCTATATTATACAAAGCCAAATATTACTGTATTGCTATATAAGATAATGTTATACCGTGATACATTTATTCTTCACATTGTATATAACATTCAACAAATAATAATTGAATTGTAATTGAAAGTATATACATTAAGGGTATGTGAAACTGTTTTCTCTATACTGCCTATACCCTATATATATATACACCATGTCTTATATATTGCACATTTCATACACTGGGTATACTGTAAGTCAGCTTAGAAGATTGTTCAGGAGAGGTCAGAGAGTGTCTGGAGAATAAGTTGTCAGATAGCCCGACGGATGGATTCATTAAAGAACAACAATCTGCTTCTTCTATGTACTGTGAAACAAATAAGCTGCAGAAGCCTACACGAAATGCATAGCTTTTTTATGTTTTTTTTATTGCATAATGATGTTTCTATGCTCTTGAAATAAAGATATGGAGTATTTTAACCATAAGCGCCAGAAGATTTGTCCAGGATTCACGGCAAGAAGCTAAATGATGCAAAACACAATTTTTTGTAGCCCAAAATACATCTAAATCAATCATTTAAAAAAGGTGATCATAGTCTTTAAACAGTAAACTTTTATTAAACTGTATTTAAAAATGTTCTAAATAGCCTTAAAATCATTTTTGGAATATACTTTAATTGATTTTGCCATTTTACTAGGCAGACACCCAAATTCCGGGGTGCCTATGTATGCATTCCACTGTAGTGGAGGAATGGGGACTGCAACAAACACTGTACAAGCAGGAGAACACATCTCTGCCCCTGCCTGTGCTTGTACAGGGTATTAGTGTGCTATGCCAGGATTTAGCCAAGCTGAGGGGGCACAGACAGGAGCAGTGATGTGTGCTCCTGCCCATACAACATTCACTGAGGCCCCCATTGCTCCAGTATAGTGAAATCCATACAACACTGACAAGTCATTGATGAACAAATACTGAATTTAAAGTATGATAGACACCCAGGAATTTGTCGCTGGAAACCCCTTTAAGCCTATACACTCAAAATATGTAACATAGCGACATATGAGTTATACGGGCAGTAATGTCTACATTTTCACATAAAACATTAATTGATCAATAGATCCAATTGTGCATACGGACTATTATATTAGTAAATGTTCTTTTAGAATATTATACGAGTATTTTATCTCCATGAAATCTTATAATTCAGTGTCACACACATTGGGGGAGAATTATCAAACTGGTGTAAAGTAGAACTGGTTTCAATGCCTATATCAATGCCTATATCAACCATTGCCTATGGCTTCAATGCCTATATCAACCAATCAGATTCCACCTTTCATTTTCCCAAATGAAAGGTGGAATCTGATTGGTTGCTATGGGCTACTTTACACCAGTTTGATAAATCTTCCCCATTGTTCATAAGTCAAACTCTATATGACAAGCAATCACGAGCAGGTAAATGTTCATTTTGAACATCCAAAGTGCAGACAGAACATCCTAATATCTATTTTATTCTGTCCCATCTTCCATAATTCTTATGAGAGTGTAACAGCACACTATGCACCATGCAGTGATGCTCTTCAATGGCCATAGCTATTTCTGCTCTTCAATCCTCTCAGAGGGAAGGGATTACTCTGCCTATATACATGAGCTTTACTTTGAAAGGGAAAGATCACAGCATGTACAGATGATGATCACATGCGTTGATGTCAGCACATAGATACCTGTTTTATTTCCCTTCATTTCATCAATATATTCCACTTACAGTAAATTACATTCATAACGCCCTTTTTCACAGAAATTCACAAGTGCACAGTAATAAAAAAAAGCTAAAAATACACCTCCTACCTAAGGCTAGAGATCATTAAGTATTAAATGAAGAATTTACTGCATATGCTGTCAATAAGCCACAACAGGCTCAGCTAAGGATTGTGCCGAACTTTGATCCTGAACCTCTAGGCAGCATCATTTAATAATCCTTACAGGAAAATATACAGTATACCATAAAACTGGATTTATGCAGCAGGTGCTGCTGGTGGTACAATTTACCAACACGCTTGGGAGCTTACGTAAAGAATCACAAAGAATCATCACAATTGGGAGCCCAGATCGGTGCTGGTTCAGACTGGATTCTGTGCATTGGCGGGGCCAATCGTTAGTACATAGCCGCACACCCATAACAATAAAAATAATTCCAATGGTAAACTCTATTTGTTTTGGAGCCTACCTTATTATATCTATCACTTTTAGTGGTATACTGTACAGTAGCCACAATAGAAGACAGTTTGAGTATGGGAAGTCAAGCAGATTAGCACTTAGAGGATCCCATGTGAACAACCAACCTTTGTTTTGCTGTTACCTTATCAGCCAGTTATTGGGAGAAGCTGTTGGTGTGTACACATTTGCCAGAATGAATGGGCAATATATTGTGTTCTGTTATGCAGAGCAGAGGACCCCGTTATGATGTTGTTTCTATTATAATCATAATCAGATTACATTATGCTTGACAGGAACTGCAACCTAGAAACTAGGGGTCTTCTGAGAGCAGAGAAAATGGCCAAAAGGAGGAAATAAAATATCTAAAGAACCATTACCTGATAGATCCTCTACCTCCTAGTGCAGTGATGACTAATCTTCGGCACTCCAACTGTGGTGAGACTATGAGTCCCAGCATGCTCCATTAATTTCTGTGGAGTTCTGAGAACAGCCAAGCAACTTTGCATTTTGGGAGTCGTAGTTTTACCACAGCTGGAGTGCAGGAGGTTGGCCATCACAGTCTTAGCGCCTCCACTGCAGTAGCCCATGCCAATCTTTGTTGATTTTTCTGCAGTGGGGATGTGCTATACATCCATCTTACCACGTCAGCCAATCACTGGCCTCAGTAGCGATGCTGACATGTACAGGAAAAGACAGCTGAATCCAGTGATTGTGTAATGGCGGTTGCTGACCGCCGATGTTCCCCTACTCACCTCCACGGTCCCAGTCTCCATATTTGGGCGAGCACTGTCCTCTCTGGCCATCTCCAACATTTTCCGCATCTAGCTGCATTACGAGGCAGGTAGCTGCAGTGATCTGCTGTCAGTGTGTTTACATTCACTGCTGCAGTCCTGGGCTCTGTCCTTGCAGGTGTCATCCTTCCTGAAATACGCTCCATGGTTTTCTTCCAGCCCTGAACACAGCATGCCATCTAGTCTGCTCCCTATAGCACCTTAAGGACCGGTGCGTGTCACTTCCTGTGATTTAAGGGTTTCACACATGTGACCTATGTGACCAATCCCAGCCATCCTGCACTTATTTAAGTGGTCCAGCCCTCTTTCCCAGTTGCCTGAGCGCCAAAGGTCCTTCTGTCTTGCAAAGGTTGCTGTTTGTGCCTGTGTTCCTGCATTCCTGACCAGTGCTTGCATTCTGACTTAGCTTCCTGTTTGATCCTTATCTGCCCTGTCTCATTTCTCCTTTTGCTGGCCTGGATTGCCTGATCTGTACCTGAGCTGCCTGCCCTGACCCATTGCTTGCTTCTCTGTCTCGTCCTTCGGTCCTGAAATGCCGCTCCTTGTTCGACTTAGCCTGTCTGACTACCAGTGTTCCCTTCAAATTGAGCAGGCGTGCAGCTTCAAAAGTGCCCCCGCTCAGGACCGCAGCCCATGACCAAAACTTCAACAAAGTGCCTGTTCTGAATTCTAGGTCTGCTTACCCCAGCAATGCACACAATTTTGCTGTGTGCATTGCCAGGGTCGGCGGTGGCGGCAGAACGGAACAGGCACAAGCAATTCTTCCTACAGTGTTCTCACGTCCTGACGCAGCCAGCATCAGAACATTCTGTGCAGCGCTGCAATGCTACTGAAAGATCAGAAGGACAGAACTGCAGCACAGCTAGAAGGAGGAGGTGGCACTGCCACCAGCATGGAGTCCCGTGGGAGTGGCACAGGAAGGCAAAAAGTGGTACAGAGTTATCACTAAGGACTGCAGGTAACACTACCACATGATCTGCACTTGTGTTATCTGTGGTTTTACATAGGACTGCAGGTAACATCTACTACATTATTTGTACTCAGAGAGCTATCACTGTGTTATCTGTGGTGTTACAAAGGACTGCAGGTAACATCTACTACATTATCTGTACTCAGAGAGTTATTACTATGGTATCTGTGATGTTACATAGGACTGCAGGTAACATCTACTACATTATCTGTACTCAGAGAGTTATTACTATGTTATCTGTAATGTTATATAGGCTGCCCCAGATGCAACAGGACAGTTCTGGAGTTCAGTGGCTGTTCTGCCTTCCTGGGAGGACTGTGGCATGCCCTGCTCTTAAAGGGTTATTCTCATTTTAGACAATGGGGGCATATTTCTAGGGACCCGCACCTATATCCAGAACGGAGCCCCCAAACTGAATGAGGGCACACTGCGCATGCGCAGCCGCCCTCCATTCATTTCTATGAGGCCGCCGAAAATAGCCGAGCGCTGGCTTGGCTACTTCCGTCGGCTCCATAGAAATGAATGGGAGCGGTGGCCGCGCTTGCGCGCTGCGCTCCCATTCATTTCTATGAGGGCAGCGGGGAGCTGCGCCTGGTGGTGGCCGGACCCCTGGAAACCCGGGGTCCTCCAGGCGCAGCGCTCCCCGCTCCGTTCTGGATATAGGTGCGGGTCCCAGCGGTTGGACCCGCACCTATAAGACAATGGGGGCATATCCTAGTGATATGCCCCCATTGTCTCTAAGATGAGAATACCCCTTTAACTGTCTCTGTATTTTTAGGATTCAGAGACAGTTGAATGCAATGGTGAAGCAGGGAGCCGTCATGTGTTCTCTTTGCCAGGGGAACAGAGCAAGATGAGTGTTATTTTTTTATTGTATTAACAATTCAGAGGCCGCCATTAATATAAGGCCCCACTAAAGAAGGCATTTGTCACGCTCTGGTGTGGAGGGAATAGCCACACCGAGCGTACAAGGGAAGGGAACAAACCAAAACCAGGGAAACGGTCACCTCCTGCAGGGAACCCTGAAACTAGGCCCTCACTGACTACCAGTATGAACAAGCCTGGGTGGTAGGAGAGTTCATACACAGGAACCTAATAATAAATGCACCCTAGAAAACCCTGCAGCTAGTGACACAAGAAAGAGTAAACCCGTTCCTCCAAGAGTAAGGACGAACAGGAGACTCCAAAAGGAAAACCACAAAACGGAAAAAGTCACTTATCTTTAAGCAGATATCGCAGCAACCGGATCTCAGCCGAGATCCACACCACACACTACTAAGTAGACAGAAAGTATAAACCGCAAGGGATACTGGGAGAGGAAGGGGTAAATAGGAGAAAGATAATTACCACAGCGGCAACAGCTGAGGAGAAGGGGTGTGGTAAACAGCAACCAAACCAAGGGAAAAGCATGTCAAATTATGTCACTTTAGAAAGCTGCGCAGAACGTCTGATACCAGACGCAAGCCCACTCATGACAGCATTCTACTGTAAGGGGGGATTCAATGTTGTTGGGACCATAAGGGACTGGGTGGAATTGGGACATGTATAGATAGACATTAAGGGTTAGAGGCATGTTTTAATGTTAAATAAAATGCTGCTGTATTGTATACGTGCTCACTGATAATAGACGTCCTTGGGCTTTTTAAAAGTTGAGAGTTGTGATCATCTACTAAATTATCTGTATTCAGGGAGTTATCATTGTGTTTTTTGTAGTGTTAAATCGGACTGCAGGTAAGACTTTTATGGTATATCCACAAGAGTCCAATAGATTCAGATAACATGGGTCTCCCATAGAAGTAAATGGAGGGAGCCTCACATGTTCGTACTGTATAGCAGGGTTACCATGTGGTTGCTATATGGGAATGCACCCTTAGTAAAAGATTGCCCACATTTCATGATTCATTGCTCAGCTACCTAACTGCAACTACAGAGGCTTAGAGGGAATATTGTGGACTACGACTGTACCTCTGGTACCTTGCTCTAGTATCCCCGGTCTGCCTGGACCTGCTGCTTTGTGTTTCAATCCACCTCAAGAGTGTCACGGTACAAGAAGGGAAAAGTGCAGCCCTGAGCACTGCCCACACAACTTCCCCTACCTACCTGCATGGTCCGTCCTAATCGAAGGGTCGCAGCTGGACGGTGGTCTCTAGCTTAAAAACGTGCAGGGCCTTACAGGGAAGGGGAACAAAGGGAAATAACTACAGACAAAGACAGAACACACAGATACGAATAATTACCTAGCCGCGGTCGCATGGTACAAGGGGAATTACAAGAACAAGGTCAAATTCAAGCTGAGGTCAAGTAACAGAGGTCGCAATGTAGTACAAACGCTGGTGAGAGTATAAAGGCCAATCACAGGCAAACTGTGGCCAGCGGGTTGCCTGCTTAAATAGGCCTAATAGATGGGTCACGTGACGTGGCCAGCACCACGTGACGCCAGCCTCACTGAGGATGCATGCGTGACCAAGTCCTCCCTGCCCCCTCATTGCCATGGAGATGAGGACGCTGGCCGCGTCCTCACTCCAGTACGCGCGCGGGAGACCAGCGCACCGCGGGCTCCCCATTACAAAAAGGCAACGACCTGGTGTTTCTCAGGAAAGTCTATTCCCACCATCTGTGGTACTGTGAAGAATGAGGAGTTCACTTAGACAACGCCCTTGAAGGAGGTTGGTCATCTGGCTCAGTGGGTTCACACCCACTGGTTCACAACAGATTGGCTGCAGTGGTCATGAGGCTGCAATGGTCACTGCTGCAGGCAAATTAACAAAACGATGGAGCGACAGGGGATTTATCAGGTGACTAATGGTCAATTTGTTATTTTATGCCATTCGCTCCCTACGACCATTTTTTTCGACCTATACATAGCGGCAGTGATTACTTTGCCCTTATATACTGTAATGCATATATGTTGTTTTTTTTGTTGTATAGTTAGCATTATTTTACTGGACATAACTTGAAAATATCCACTCAGACATCAATCTATGCTGGATTACCCAGTGGTATTTGTAGGTCGATTAAAAAAAAAAAAAAACCCTTTCTTCAGAATTACACTGTACAAAGTTCTGATTCTATATAATTGCAGATTGTGACATACTTACCAATGAATCCATAAAGCAGCTGGAGGCATTTCAAGCTTGTAGATGTAATTTAGGGTTAGATGTTATTTTTCATAAAATTCATACTTGCAACATTTCTGGTAAGGCTGCTATCAGCATGTCTGGTGTTTTTGTACATTCAATGACTGAACACATTGCTTTCTTCAAAGCATAGTCTGCAATCAATGCAAATTTACAACCTTTCCCATATCCATCTCATCTTCTCTGTGTAACTTGCTTCGGAATACTCAGAAATATATTTGCTTGTGTTACTAAGTGTTGTGCCACTTGTGCTGTTGGGAACATTCAAAAAGTGGAAGGGGCCTACTAACAAAAACTCAAAAAGAATATTCTCCCCTAGTGCCAGTTTACTCCCATGTAAGAAAATAGGGCTTGACTGGTTTCTATGCTTTCAACCTTAAGGCCAAAGCAGGGTACCATAGTGTCCATATTGGCTGCCAAATAGTTGGGTACCTAAAATATAGTAACCTAAAAAGCTTGGGCTCCATCTTTTTATATACACTGGCTCATTGGAGAAAAACAGGACAAAGATTTGTGCTGATGACATATTTAGCTAAGGCCTGTTCCTCATTTGAATGTCTGGCCAAATCCTGGCATATTATAGTAAATAGCCCCGATGGGCATTCTGGGAACGGCTGGCAATGCCAGATCCAGAGAGCTCCAGCAGGCTAGTGTCTGTCGTAACAACCTACAGAACTCATGGCCCAAATGTGAAACAGTCCTAAGGAGATTGTCTAGTTGAACCCTGTAGCAAATGCTTAACTATAAAAAGTAGAGAGCACCAGTATTCTGGTACACATCACATCAAAAAGTGGCATATATGCCAGGCAGCAAATTTCATATGAGATAAATGGATTACCTCTTTCACATGCCAGTCCAAATAAAAAGATGGAGTGAATTGCACCAAATTTATTGAAAGACGCATATCTACTAATAAATTTGGGACATTTTGTTTAAAAAAAATGAAATCTACGTCTGATATGAGCAAGTGTGAATTTGCGTCAAGATTTGTACCTCTAGTTCAGCCTATTTTCCTGCAGGTTGATCCAGAAGAAGGCAAAAAAACCCATGAGGTAGGAGACAGTTTTCCTAATTTTAAGAGAGAAAAACCCTTCTCGAATCCAATCAAGCAATCAGAATAACTCCCTTGATCAACAACCCATCTCTAGTAACTATAACCTGTAATATTATTAAATTCCAGAAATACATCCAAGCCCCTCTTGAACTCTTTTAGTGAACTCACCAATACCACCTCCTCTGGCAGAGAGTTCCATAGTCTTACTGCTCTTACAGTAAAGAATCTCCCCTCAGTCGTCTTTTTTAAAACAGAATAACCCTAATTTTCATAATCCTTCTGGTTACTGTAGTCCACCCATTCTAGTTATTACTTTAGTTGCCCTCCTCTGAACCCTCTCCAGCTCTGCTATGTCTGCCTTGTTCACAGGAGCCCAGAACTGTACACAGTACTCCATGTGTGGTCTGACTAGTTGCAGTTTAGTGTCATAGTTTAGTGCAAGAATCGATATGTTACTGTGCAAGCCTTCTACCAGATCATTAATAAACATATTGAAGAGAATAGGGCCCAATACTGACCCCGTGGTACCCCACTAGTGACACGGACCCAATCTGAGTGTGTACCATTAATAACCACTCTCTGTTTTCTATCACTGCGCCAGTTACTTACCCACATAAAGAATTTTTTTCCTACATACACACATTACACAAAATGCACCAAATATACTAATGGTGTGTGCTATTATTTTGGCACTATATATTATAATATATAAGTATCCAGCTAACAGGTGACATATGGAAGTGAAAAAGTATATAAGATAATAACTAGTAAGATGTTTCAAATGTGTCATACAGCATCCATAACGGTGATAAATTTTACATACAGTGATTACGTTTTATGTGCATAAAAACATCGAAATAAATGAACTTGTGATGAGTCTATGTTGTAAAGAATCTTGCTTTATATCAATTTAAGTACGCAATGTGCAGAGTACATTAGCAGTGCATTAAAGAGTGTGTATTAAAGCACTCTGCTCATAGTACTTTCAATTAGCTGCCGAAAAGCAGGCAGGAATATGATAATGGAAGGATCAAGGTGTAATGATGTAAGCAGGCAGTAAAACAGATGAAGGGAGATTGAAGCACTTCATGCAAAGTTCATCTGATATCTAGTTTGTACTAATGGTATGATTAGCCACAAGGTCCATATAATCAGTTACAAGAATGCTCATGACCACAACTGGAGGTATTCTCCATCCTTTGATTAGTCATATGTAGATGCCTGACCCCACTCCCCACAATCATCCAATTCAAAGATTTATGTATAAATAATTTATTATATATTTTACTATCCTCAGTGTTGGATGAATGTTACTTATCCTTAAAATGCAAAAATTAAATGTTCTTTATAGGACCCAAAAAAGTTGGTAGACATCAGATAACCATACTGTAAGTAACACAGATGGGTGGGCTGGGAAAGACTCAATAAGGTCCTGGTAGGCTGTCACAGATATCTGGAGCTATGCTGACTGCCAGTGGCGTAGCTATAGGGGTCGCAGCGGTCGCAGTTGCGACCAGGCCCCTAAGCCAGGGGGGCCCCGAGGGCCCCCTTGCCACTTGCAGGGCCGCACCGCCAATTAGGTAGGTGCGGCGCGGCCCTGCGCATAATTGCGGGCGGCGGCGGGGCAGAGGGAGATGAGCGCTTCCATTGTGGAAGCGCTCATCTCCATAGTCATCTGTATCGCCGTCCTCAGGACGGCGATACAGATGCCTGTACTGCGGGCAGGGGAGGGAGAGGCGTCTCCCCTGCCCGTTCCTCTGATAGGCTGCAGGCACTAGGCCTGCAGCCTATCAGAGGCCACCTCAGGCGGCGCAATGACGTCATCGCGCCGCCTGAGCCGTACAGAGCGGGACACAGGCCGAAAGTGGCCTGCATCGCATCGCTGCCAGCTCCATGGAGGTAAGTATAAGTGTTTATTTTTTTTATTGTTGTAGTCTTGGACCGGAGCTCTATTGGGGGCACATGGGGGCATTTTTACCGGCAAAAGGGGGCACTGGATCATTTTTACTGGCACTGGGGGCATTAATACAGGCACTGGGGCTATTTTTACTGGCACACGGGGGCACTGGGGGCATTTTTACTGGCACTGGAGGCATTATTACAGGCACTGAGGCCATTTTTACTGGCACATGGGTGCACTGGGGGCATTTTTACTGGCAAAAGGGGGCACTGGGGCATTTTTACTGGCACTGGGGGCATTATTACAGGCACTGGGGAATTTTTTACTGGCACATGGGGGCACTGGGGGCATTATTACTGGCAAAAGGGGGCACTGGGGGCATTTTTACTGGCACTGGGGGCATTATTACAGGCACTGGTGCCATTTTTACTGGCACTGGGGGCATTTTTACCGGCAAAAGGGGGCACTGGGGCATTTTTACTGGCACTGGGGGCATTATTACAGGCACTGGGGACATTTTTACTGGCACATGGGGGCATTTTTACCGGCAAAAGGGAGCACTGGGGGCATTTTTACTGGCACTGGGGGCATTATTACAGGCACTGGGGCCATTTGTACTGGCACATGGGGGCACTGGGGGCATTTTTACCGGCAAAAGGGGGCACTGGGGCGTTTTTACTGGCACTGGGGGCATTATTACAGGCACTGGGAAATTTTTACTGGCACATGGGGGCACTGGGGGCTTTTTTACCGGCAAAAGGGGGCACTGGGGGCATTTGTTACTGGCACATGGGGGCACTGGGGGCATTTCTTAATGGCACGGGAGCACTGGTGGCATTTTTACTAGCACTGGGGGCATTTCTTAATGGCACGGGAGCACTGGGGGCATTTGTTACTGGCACTTGGCATTTCTTAATGGCACGGGAGCACTGGGGGCATTTTTACTGGCACATGGGGGCACAGTTATTTCTGGGGCACGTTATGTTCACACTATTACGGGACACTATTTGCTGGGCGCAGTTATTTTAGCACACTGTGTGCCAATAATTATTGAAGGGCGCTATCTGTGTGGTACTAGTGGCACAGTACTGGGGGTGGTAGGATGATTTGTCCAGAAGACGGGAGGATGATGGAAAAGTAGTAAACTAAGATTTTTTTCTGTCAAACTGCAGAGATGAAAAATGGCGTCTGGTCTGAAAGGAGAAGATGAGGAAAGAGAAGATCTATATTAGAGGAGACGACACTGGATGTACGAGGTATGGGGCGCTGTATTATACTAGATGTAAGAGGTATGGGGCGCTGGATTAGGCTACATTCACACAAACATTGTGTTTTGCAGATCCGTATGGCATCCTTTTTTTTTGCAGATCCACTGTAACAATGCCTATCCTTGTCTGCAAAACAGACAAAAATAGGAATGGACATACAGACAGCACACAGTGTTCATTGAAGTGAATGGGTCCGCATCTAAGCCTCAAAATATGCAGATCGGGGGCCGCAAAAACAACGTGTGAATGTAGCCTTACCCTGTATGTTCTGTAGTGATATACGTAATGTTAGGAGGGAAAAGGTTAGGGTGAGAATTTGGCATTGGGGGGGGGGGCCCAAGCTGAACTCTTGCACCAGGGCCCATGAGCCTTTAGCTACGCCCCTGCTGACTGCAGTGCATCCCACAGCTGATGGAGGATCCATGGATTGAACATAACCATTGACATGGTCCCACAAATGCTCAATTGGGTTCAGGTCTGAGGGCCAGGGTAGTACATGGAAGTCTTGGTCCATCCACTCGAGGGAGAACAATTGGCATGTATGGGTGTATGTGATCAGCAAGGATGGATTCATACCAAAATCAGTTGAGAGTGCCTTCCACATGGATGAGTGGTCCCAGAGAACGCCACAAATATACTCTCCAGACCATAACGCTGCCACCAACATCTTGTGTTCTTTCAGTAGTGGTTGCAGGGTGTTTGTTCTCAGCAGAAGACAAGATTTATCTGAGAAGGCAACCCTTTGAGACCAAATTCCAATACTGCAGCGAAAATAAAAAGCCTTTTCTGCAGATGCAACTTTGTTAGCAGAGGTGCAGTGACCAACCATCTGCTTTGGAGCCTCATACACAGTAAGGTTCTCTGAACTGTTGTTTTAGACACATGCTTGGTAGCTCCCTGGGTTATTTTTACTCTAAGCTGCTCCACTGTAGCATGTAAGTCTGTTCTTGTGCACCTTCGTAGTTGACATTCACTTCTCACATCAATAGCACATGGTACTCCTCAGTTTTCACTTTGTTTATTCAGAATGGTGCCATTTGTCCACTCACAATAAACTTTCGCCACAGTAGCACGTGAACAGTTACCAAACTGTACAGCTTCTGAAATACGGCCGCCAAAACCGAAAGCCAATAATCATCCCTCTGATAAATCTTCCCCTACCCATGACAGCAACGGGTGATATAAGGTGTGTGAGATGCTGTCTGCATACACCTTATATACCCACCAAACCATTTCATGACATGTGACTTCCTTCACGAGCTACGCACTGAAACCAAAAGTAAGAAATGGTCATAATAATGAGACTCAACTGTGTAGATAGTTAGACAGACAAACTGATGTATGGATGGACGAACATAGATTAGATAGACAGAGAGACAGACAGATTAGAAAAATGCTAGTACTATTGTATGATATAAATATTTGTTTTGGTTGCCTTTTACAACATTTCTAAGATAAATTATTATTCATTTCATTCATTATTACAGCCATTCATTTGTATTTAGGTATAATAAGTGTTATAATTATTAAGGTCACACCAGTTGCTTGATATCACTTAAAGTCATATCTGTAACAGCATTCATTAGTTCAGCTCAACACAAGCACTGTATATTGATTTCTATTGTGCACATACAGTAGATGACACAGATATTTCATTGCTAATAAGGCCTTTTCATTTGAAGGTGTCTAGAAGAATTGCTACCTGGGAACTATAACCTGTTATGATAGCCATCCAGTTTATAGTTCCTTTGACTCCCCCCATAAACCGGCACACTCACAAGGACTGAACATGAGGGTTTACTGCCATAGGTAAAAAGACAAACTATGAACATTTGCTTCTGGGCATGTTAGAATCCAATATGCTCAAATTCGTGTTTCTGCTGGCAGTGGACATTGGGTGAAAGTTAAACTGCCTAGAGATTAGATTGTCAGCAAGGTCCACAGGCCAGGCTTAAAGGGGTCTTCCAAGATGTTTTAACTGATGATCTATACTCTGGATAGGTTATCAGTATCTGATCAGTGGGGGTCCGACACCTAGGACCCCCCATGATCAACTGTTTGAGAAGGCACGGCACTCATACTAGCGCCACGGCCTTCTCACAGCTTTGCTTAGGTCAAATGACCGATGAATGTGATGTCACATGGCCTAGGTGCAGCTCAGGCCCATTGAAGTGAAAGCTGAGCTGCAATATCAAGCACTGTCGCTGTACAATGTACGGCACTGTGGTTGGTAAGCTGAGAGATGGCCACGGGTGTCGGACACCTACCGATCAGATACTAATGACCTATCCAGAAGATAGGTCATGAGTTAAAAAATCTCAGAAGACCCCTTTAAGGCCTTGTTCACAGTGTATAAATGCTTTCACCTACTGTTTTGTGCCAGGCTTAGAGCAAAGAGGCATAGCTTACTGACTGAGGGGGCTTCATGCAATCCACAATGCATTTCTGAATGGGTAATCACATTGTACATGTCATCTCTCCAACCTTCAGCAATATTCACTGCATTTAGTTTTTATAGCCATAGAGTCACAGAACTTCATGTTTTTAACAGCTTCCTACAGCAATTTTGCGGAATAGATGTGACCCCGTTCACTTCAATGAGGGTGGGCAGCCGCGGTTCCGTGCCACGGCTCCGCAAAAAAAAAAATAGAGCATGCGTTTTGAATGGGGTGTCGGGCCGTGTATTCCGCAAATTGCGGAACACACACTGGTCGGCATCCGTGGTTTTGCGGATCCGCAATACCATGGCCGTCTGAACGGCCCCTTAAGCATAGAGAGGGCAGGGTTTAAATGAATAAAGACAATTTTATACTGAATCTTTCATTACAAAACAATCTGCTAAGCTCTTTCTGTTCGATAACTTGATGAGGATAGATGGGATAGCATTTTCATAGTGACATGTTCTCTTTAAGGAGTACGGGGTTGAATATGCATCAAATCAAAAGCTGTCTTACATTTAGACCATTTAAACGGGCATAGAAATTGGTAAATGACACGGGCCCGCCCACACCACACCCACGATTTTAGACCTGGTGTGAGAGGGGCAAAGTCGCAGAAAGCGGTGCAATTAACCATTGTGCCACTATCTGCACCTGAAGTATGCCTGGTTTAGTTGTATTTCAGCATAGTAAATTACCCCATTTGTGTAGCCCTGGTTTACAGGATCTAGGAGGATAAGACAATGTACGATGCTTGCTCCTGGTAGAGTACCATGCTTACCGCTCTATTCAGTGTGTACCTGCAGACAGTGTAAAGAATCAGCAACCACACATCACCCTGCAGAGAGAATACAACTTTGATATAGTAAGTCTCAGAGCCTTCAATGGCTCCCAGAAGACATATGACTGCCTTTTTGTCTCAATCACTTTATGATTCTGTTTACTGTGATAGTGATTAATGTTTCATTTTCGTTTTACAGGAACAGTGGAAAAGGGAACTACTCTGCCATAATCATTTTCCATACGAAACAGGTTAAAGGAGAATATACACCCTAACCCATTCAGGTCGGAGCCCAGCATAAAGCTACTCATTCAGTGTCATCTTCACATATGCTGCTTAATTAGGGAACAAACTGAAAAATGGTTGCATTGCTTTCATGCTGCCCTCGAAGTACATTCATATTTCCTCATCCCCAATAGCTGTAATTCCACCAGTGGCCACTTGATGGACACAAAGAACCACAATCCCAAAATATAATCTTCACTCTCTACAATGTCCACTGCACCTATTCCCATAATCTTTTTCTATCCTAACTACATTATCTTCGCACATCCTATATAATCCCTCCAATTTTTGAGATAAGTCTTTGTTGGAAATCATTATTTTTCATAGATGGATGGACAGATAGACAGAAGGCTATAAAATATTATGATATTATGAAATAATTGAAAAAAATGTACCAGGTACTTACATTATTACAGTCTAAAAATCTAATTCCGAAAAGGGCAACCATATCCCTTTGATTAGGAGGATGCACTGTGCTTCCTCCTATCTATTTATATAACAAGCCCGTACATTGTGCCCCATGCAGATGACACGACTCCTCTCATCTACACATAAAACTTCTCTTCTCAGTTCCTCTTTATATCTCTGTACAGTTCTTTCACATAATTCCTCCTATTTTTCTGTGGAACTGCAGTACTGCCTACAATATTTCTGTTCTTGCCCTATGTCTGTGACCTATGCATTTTAACAGCGAAAAAACTGCTGAGTTTTTGAGTTTCACATTATCTCCAAAACTCTTCAGAGAGACATTGCTGTGAACTGTGCAACCCAAGATCTCCCAGAATCCTCTCTTTGAGCAGTTCAGGAAAAGCCGGCGGGTGAATTTTGGGTTATATTTGTTCCCCTAGCAAAATCCCATAAGCGTACAGCAATCAAGATATAGACACAGCAATAAAAAAAGCCTGTGTGTGTGCAAAGGGTGGCATCGGATTATTAGGATCTGACCCCTATTTGTGCTGTAGGCGCCAAAATTTATATGAGAGAAACACAATCAAGGAATACAATGAAGAGAAGAGGCACCGGAGAGGAGAGAGCAATCACTGTCAGGAGGAGGAAAGAAAGCAGGGAGAAAAATTGATGTAATAAAAGGGAAGACAATTATTTTCACTGTCATGTAAATCAATAATTACACCTAATTAATCGGGAGCTAACCTCTTAATTGCAAGCTGCATCCGCAGCAGCCACAGGACAATATTTAACTCCAGAACTGCTAACCTAAGACACATCAAGACTCATTTTTCTACCCTCGTTAACACGCCGGCTGTTTTTGTTTTTTATTTTCAAAGACCCTTAAAAAGCACACCAGCTGCCCTCCCATACAGCTTTACCTTACAGAAGGCAGCTGCCCTATCATTCCCGGAATCTTACAAATACCAAATGCCCAACTTCTATTGGAAGCCCCTCTCACATAAACACCAGCTGACCTAAAGTATTCCTGCGGCAGGCATGGTATAATTGTAGCCCCAGGCCTCTTAAAAATTGCAGTTCCTGGCCTCTGACTCCCATTAAAGTGAGCCCAGCTCTTTCCAAAACTCTCATCATCCCTCCCAGTTCTAAAGATTTGTGGAACAGTTGGGTTAACAGCTGTAATGTTAAACAAGTTTCTGGCTCAGTCGCCGCTCGTTCGGATGCAATGAGTGTTGAAATATGGAGTAGATTTCATAGCAAAATTAAACAGCATGTGTTAAAAAAAAAAAGCTATTTTCAAAATGGTTGTAAAGTATGACAAGGAGTCATTTTGGGAAGGAGTGCCATTTTCTCAAAATAGCATTTCTTTGTGCTGATTTGCTGTGTTTTCGCAGTCTGTATACCCTCTAACTGTACTTTTTGGCAGCTGTTTTTCTGATGAGTTGGAACTGGAAGAAATGACAGTCATTTGAACACTAGATTTATATGTGATATGATTTTTGTCATTCACTGTACATAATTTTACTGCAGCACTGTTTGCAGTACATTATGTAATATGTTCAACCATTTGGATAACTTCCATTAACTAAACCCTCAAATGACAAAATCAACAGTAAATATCAATCCTCACGTCACCGTCTTCTGTCATCTGTTCAGTTGTTTCTTAGTTAAAGGGGTTGTCCGAGTTATTTTTTTTTTCTTTATATGTTTCTAACTTGTCAGGTATAACAACTTTCCCATATACTTTGTGTTTCTAAAGCTGCTGGTTTCTCAGAGTTGACTGAGGGTCACATGACCTGTGATGTCACCGTATCTCCCTGGTCTGTGATGTTTCGTGTACAAGCCTCAGAGTTCAGATAACAGTCTGTACACGAGACGTCACTGGCCACGCCCCCTTTCTTTGCCGTGCTCCTGCTATCTGCTCTCTCCCTGGATTCCTTCAGATAAAACATTAACCCCTTCAGCTAGAACACACTGAGGGCTCAAGGCTTTACAGCAAATATTAGCTGCAGCAGTGAGAGGAGACAAATGCTGGGCAAGGAGCTATAGAGGAATTGTACAAGAACAGGTAGGGAGAATTTCCTGTGTGTATCAGCAGTGTCATTGTACAACTGGGACTTGTAGTCCTACACATACAACATGCTGCTGAGTATTCCAGCAGACAGACATGTACTCACAGCACTTATATTCACTGCCTTTGCAGAGAAGGGGGGGGATGAGATTGTTATTACTGCATGTAAACAAAGGCCAGAAGAGAACCAGGGAAATGAGGAAATAGTTTTTTTTTGCCTAAAACTTGCTGAACTTAGTTATATATTGCTACCCATCAAATTTACAGTGCTATATTTTTTTTCCATAACTTGGACAACCCCTTTAATCTGTGTTTAGGAAAACTAAGTAAATGGTTGGCCATCATTATCACCTAAACCTTGGAAGAAGGAGTGGATTGGCCATAGAGCTTACAGGAAAATTTCCTGGAGGGCCGATGCCCAGGGGGCTGCCTGAGACCTCCTCACGGCCGGCCAGTGTAAGTTTTTGGAGATGTATTTTGTGCTGCTGGCAATATTTTGTGATGGACTGTGGTATTTGGCTCTGTTGGGGTGGTATAATGTGCCACAATGTGGTATTACTGGTCTTGCCTTCCATCAATTTAGACCCAACTACAAAATGGGGCCACTTTTTGTATTTTTTCCAGGGCCACTTTAAGTTCCCAGTCTACCCCTGCTTGGAAGGCAAATCCGCCTAGTTGTGCAGTGGCACGTCCTCAGTTTCTATACTGCTTCATAGATGGATTTACCATTCAGGAATCTGGAAAACTGGTCAGCAACACTCTTGGACGTTCAAATGGAAATGTATTGGGTGACGTGTAGCTTTCCGAGAAGGAAAACTCTAGGAATCATTATTACAGGTGACTTTCTAGGTGAAATTCCGTTTTAATTGTTATGTTGGATGACAAACATTTCTTCTGATTTCTAGTAACAAATTAATCCGCTTGCCTAAAATTCACAGTATCAAGGGCATGATAAGCATTTTTGGTGCCCAAGACAGATGTTTCAATTCCCAAATAGTGCCCCCCTCCCCCCAACCACTAATTGCTTTGTCTATAAAATTCAACATGATAACTGAAAATGGAGAGTATGTATTATAAACAGTAGGGATTGTTAAGAAGAGGACAAAAAAAGACAATTAAATTGATATACTGTATATACTTGGCGCCCTATTTGGCAATTCTACAAAATGCGTCATTTTTGTAGACCTAGATCAATATAAGTTTGGTAATGATATTCTCAACTTATCTTACCATACAGTATATAAGTTCCTCTATCTTTCATTCAACTTTCTAGTGAATATTAAGGATAGAGAGAAGTAAAATACTATAATTGTTGTCTCCTATCCTTCTTCTATAAAATGATCTTCTCTTACCAACACAATCCATTATAGATAACATCTTTTCACTTGTGACTAATTTGTGTCTAGATATGATATAGTTTGGGTACTGCAACAGTAGACTTATAGATATAAAAGTGAAAAGTAAAAGTACTGTAAACTGTATAAAGAAATTCAAGGGTGGTATTCCAGTGCCATAAGTTTAAATGAACATGGAATTGGAAAAGGCAAAAATAAAAAATGTGAACTTAACGGTAAACCCGATATACAGATCTCTCCTACCTCCCCCAGTACCCCTGCTGTCAGCACTCAAAGCTGTGCTGAAATACTATGCTAATATAATAAAGATGACCCCTGAGCACATGCACAGCAGTCCTGACATTGTATTTCAATGCAGCTTTGAGGGCTGACAGCAGGGAACAGGGGGCAGTAAGAAAATAAAAAATTGTGATCTGGACTCCTTATGTGCAGTACTATTGATGTATTACTGTAGATAATAGTCCAAAATTATGGTGACAGATTCACTTTAAATGCATTATTAGTCCCACTGGACATCCCGGCAACAGGTGCAGTCTAATAATACCTATGTAGTAGCATAGTTTAATTTTCGATTTAATCAAGAGCAATATGCAGGTGGCACAAACACAGACTATAAGATTGATGTTAGATGCATATATTCAGAGTAGGTTTGCTTCTTGAGCAAGATTAAAGGCATTCAATATAATTATTATAGTTATTATTCTCCAAGATTCCTCCTCACAAACAGAAACAGCAGCAGCGCACTTATTAGCTAGCACTGCCATAAGGCAGCCCACCCCCTGCCGTGCACCACTCATCATCAGCCCTCAGCAGTCTGCGGCTCCTGGCACACTACTATTATCTCTGGACCCACACAGAAGTGGTTAATAAAAATCTCCTTTTCCCTATAAAACCTTATTTAATCTCTTCTCCTCCACTTTTAATAGCCCATCAAAAATCTCTTTATTATAAGATTTTGTCGGGATTGATATAATAAAACTGTAGGTCTGTGGGCAGGGAAGATAATATCACTTATTTAATGCGAGGATCATAAATCAAAGTCAGCAGGATTCTCCTTACTCTGACAGGCACCTTGGAGAGAGAGAAATCCTATTTGGGATTAATTTAGTGGTGGCCATAATGTTTATGATTCACATGCATCCTGTGGACATAATAAGAGGCAGGGTAATGATTTGAAATTGAGATTTTGTGGCACTGGAATTCAGTTTTGCTTTTTAATATATAGCAATCCCTAAAGTATACTCCTGACAACATGGAACGGGGAAGCTGAAGAAACCAAGGAGAGAAGATGAAAATGCCTGAGTTGCTAGAATGAAGAGTCTTCAGTTATTGGAAAGATTTTTTTAAAGCATTTTACCCAAAATTAAGAGGGCTGCTGATTTGTGTTGAGGCAAGCAGCTATCTGCAAGACTTGCTTTGATGAGTATGCTTAAATTATAGAACTACTGTGATTATTATAGGGACATAATATTATATTGGAGTATAAAAATGAAGAGTAATGGATCTTTTTACATCATAATTACTAATATAGCAATTCCCTAACGCAGTGATTTTCAGAATTGTTCAGCTGTGAAAGTACATAGATTTTAAATGACTTAGTCTGGGCTGGCAAGTCTAACTACAGACTATGTAAGGCCACTTTCACACTAGCGGAACCGCACACGTGTCAGACACTGGGGGGGGGGGTTACTTACCTATCTATACTGTGCTGAGGCTCCCTCCTGTGCTCCCTCCCGGGCTCTCCATGGCTCCAGCTCTTCCCCGCATCCTTCCTGCGTCCCCACTTCGTGTCCAAGACAACTGTGTAACAGCGCCCCCTGCGAGAGGGAGCTGACAGGGAAAAGGCAAGGTGACGGATCCGTCATGAACTCCATTGAAAGTCAATGGAGGACGGATCCGTTTACTAGTGTGTCACAACGAACGGATCTGTCCCCATTGACTTGCATTGGGGGTCATGACGGATCCGTCTTTGTGCAGAGCCCCAGATCGGAGAGCAAACTGCAGCATGCTGCGGTTTGCACTCCGCTCTGAAGACGGAACGGAATGCTTTTAGGAGCATTCGGTGCTCTTCAGTTCAGTTTTGTCCCCATTGACAATGAATGGGGACAAAACTGAAGTGTTTTATTCTGGCATTGAGCCCCTATGACGGAACTCAATACCTGAATAAAACAACGCTAGTGTAAAAGTAGCCTAAAACAGCCTGCATTCTGCTAACAGAGTCATAGGGCAAGAGTGTGGAGTTTGACATCCCCATAAGTCCAGTTGTCACCAGTTTTTATACAATAAACCCAATGTGCTTAGGATTTATGGGTCTGTAAATTTCATTGCTTTTCAGATTTACTGCTGTCCAGATATTTATGGGAAATACAACTAAAGCTACTGCAGTACATTGCACGTGGGTTCTTACAACCAATCTGGCGTAAATGGGTAGTCTCACTTCAGCAAGTGGCATTTATCATGTAGAGAAAGTTAATACAAGACACTTTCTAATGTATTGTGATTGTCCATATTGCCTCCTTTGCTGGCTGGATTTATTTTTCCATCACATTATACACTGCTCGTTTCCATGGTTACGACCACCCTGTAATCCATCAGCAGTGGCCATTCTTGCACATTATAAAAAAAATGCCAGCCTCTCTGGTGACTGGGACTGTGGGAGTGCACATAGGCTGGTGCTTTTCTTTTTAGTATGCAAGCATAGCCATACTGATGGATCTAGCGTGCTTACAAAATGCCTGCACAAAAGTGTCCTTGGGGAACATGCTGATTGGCACGTGGCATTAGTGGCATGATGTAAGCCGCGGCATCAGCTGCCGAATAGCACATGATTATTGGAAAGTGGCATAAGTGGCATGATACAGGCCACAGCAGCATCCGTAAAGAACATGATGGTAGGTAGGCAGACAGACAGGAAGATGGGTCACCTGCAACAAGGAGAGATCTATTGATTGCATTCAGCCTGTCTGGACTGTGAGAAAATTTCAACCATGTTACCCTCCACAAAAAAAAATGTACGTCTCAGCTGTGTGGAAAGTGAGTACATAGAAACTGACCCTCAGGCATTAGTGTTATGATGAAGGCCCAGCATTGGACTGTGAGAAAATGTTGATTTTGACACAGTAATCACGTACGTTTATGCTGCGCCTTAAAGAAATTTAACATCCCCCCCCCAAAAAAAAAAATAATAATAAATCTCAACTGTGTGGAAAGTGAATATATGGAAATTGACCCACAGACATTAGTGGCAGTGGCATGATGCAGGCCCCAGCATTGCCTTGACTGTGAGAAAATGTCAGTATTTAAAAAATGTTTAAATTTCAACCATGTGGAAAGTGAGTACATGGAAACTGACCCTCAGGCATTAGTGGCAGTGGCAGGATGCAGGCCTCAGCATTGCCTTCACTGTGAGTAAATGTCGGTATTGAAGAGCTAATCACATACATTTATGCTGCACCTTAAAGAAATGTAACTCCTACCCCCCAAAAAAAGTATACATTTCCATCGTGTAGAAAATGAGTACACAGAACCCGGGGGGTTGCTAGGGTCTCAAAAGATCCGGGGCCCAATGCATATGGCCCAATTCTCTAAGTCAGGGATGAGCAACTTTCGACACTCCAGCTGTTGTGAAACTACAACTCCCAGCATGCTCCTTTCACTTCTGTGGGGGTCCAGTGAACAGCCAAGTAAGTGTGCATGATGGGAGATGTAGTTTCACAACACCTGGTGTGTCGGAGGTTGCTGACCCCTGCTCTAAATCGACCACCCACCCCTCCTTCCACAGCAGCACCTACTTTTCACATCCAGTGCCTCCAAGGTGACATCTTCTCTGATGTAGATCTTCTCTGACATCATTTTCTCCATTTCGGTCCGGACACCTTCTCTCAGCCTCATCTCTACAGAGTGTGACACATAGACATCCTACATTCCTCACTTTTCTATCATCATCCGCCAACCTGGAGTCCCCACAGTGTTATCCTGCTGCTGGCTGTGCCCCCCCATACCCTCAAGTACTATCCTGAAGAAATATGAGTGCCCCCCATAGTAATAGTGCTCCCCATAGTCCCACCAACAGTAATTCCCTTCTAGACTGCCCTCATTAGTAATACTGCCCCCCTACAGTGTCCCCAACTGTAATAATACCCCCAAAGAGTACCTCCATTAGAAGAGCCCTCCTTTATTAATAATGCCCTCACAGAGCCCCCAGTAGAAATAACCCCCCCCCCCATTGTTCCCCCAATGGTAATAAAGCTCTCTACAGACCCTTCATTAGTAATAAGGCCCCCCTTAGAAATAAGGCGGATCTATAAGTCCCTCCTATAGAGCCCCCAGTAGTAATAAGAACACCTAAAATGTCCCCTGGATTTAAAATACCCCTAAAGTAACCTCAGTATTTATACTTCGCCCTTATTGTTATAATGCTCGCCCTGAAGTGCCCCCAGTAATTATACTGCTCCCTACTGTTATAATGCCCCCTGTAGTTACAGTGCCTTGCGAAAGTATTCGGCCCCCTGGAACTTTTAATATAACATTTTAAATTTTTGGTGAAGAATCACAAGTGGGTCACAATTGTGAAGTGGAACGAAATTTATTGGATCATTTAAACTTTTTTTGTAATAAAACTGAAAAGTGGGGCCTGCAAAATTATTCGGCCCATTTACTTTCAGTTCAGAAAACTCACTCCAGAAGTTCATTGAGGATCTCTGAATAATCCAATGTTGCCCTAAATGACTGATGAAGATAAATAGAATCCACCTGTGTGTAATCAAGTCTCCGTATAAATGCACCTGCTCTGAGATAGTCTCAGGGTTCTGTTTAAAGCACAGAGAGCATCATGAAGACCAAGGAACACACCAGGCAGGTCCGTGATACTGTTGTGGAGAAGTTTAAAGCTGGATTTGGATACCAAAAGATTTCCTAAGCTTTAAACATTCCAAGGAGCACTGTGCAAGCGATCATATTGCAATGGAAGGACTATCAGACCACTGCAAATCTACCAAGACCCGGCCGTCCCTCTAAACTTTCATCTCAAACAAGGAGAAGACTGATCAGAGATGCAGCCAAGAGGCCAATGATCACTCTGGATGAACTGCAGAGATCTACAGCTGAGAGTCTGTCCATAGGACAACAATCAGTTGAAAACTTCACAAATCTGGCCTTTATGGAAGAGTGGTAAGAAGAAAGCCATTTCTCAAAGATATCCATAAAAAGTCTCATTTACAGTTTGCCACAAGCCACCTGGGAGACACACGAAACATGTGGAAGAAGGTGCTCTGGTCAGATGAAACCAAAATAGAACTTTTGGAAACAATGCAAAATGATATGTTTGGTGTAAAAGCAACACAGCTCATCACCCTGAACAGACCATCCCCACTGTCAAACAGGGTGGTGGCAGCATCATGTTTTGGGCCTGCGTTTCATCAGCAGGCACAGGGAAGATGGTTAAAATTGATGGGAAGATGTATGGAGCCAAATACAGGACCATTCTGGATGAAAACCTGTTGGAGTCTGCAAAAGACCTGAGACTAGGACGGAGATTTATCTTCCAACAAGACAATGATCCCAAACATAAAGCAAAATCTACAATGGAATGGTTCAAAAATAAACGTATCTAGGTCTTAGAATGGTCAAGTCAAAGTCCAGACCTGAATCCAATTGAGAATATGTGGAAAGAGCTGAAAACTGCTGTTCACAAATGCTCTCCATACAACCTCAAAGAGCTCGAGCTGTTTTGCAAGGAAAAATAGGTAAGAATTTCAGTCTCTAGATGTGCAAAAGTGATAGAGACATACCCCAAGCGACTTGCAGCTGTAATCGCAGCAAAAGGTGGCACAACAAAGTATTAATGCAAGGGGGCCGAATAATTTTGCAGGCCCCACTTTTCAATTTTATTATTACCAAAAAAAGTTTAAATGATCCAATAAATTTCATTCCACTCCACAATTGTGACCCACTTGTTAATTCTTCACCAAAAATTTTAAATGTTATATCTTTTTATTTGAAGCCTGAAATGTGGCAAAAGGTTGAAAAGTTCCAGGGGGCCGAATACTTTCGCCTTTAGTGCCCTCAGCAATGATGATTCCTCAGCCCCTCCACCATACAGTCCAATGTAAATAAAATTATTTTCCTTCCCTCTGCTGTAGAGTCCCATATAAATAACATCACCCCCCTCCCTTCAGCCTCCAACATACAGTCCCATGTAAATAACATCACTCCCCTGTCTTCAGCCCCTCCAATATACAGTCACATATAAATAACATCACTCCCCTCCTTTTAGCCCCTCCAACATACAGTCCCATGTAAATAACATCACTCCCCTCCTTTTAGCCCCTCCAACATACAGTCCCATGTAAATAACATCACTACCTCCCCAGCCGCCTTCAACATACAGTCCCCATGTAAATAACAACACCCTCTCCCACAGCCCTCTCCAATGTTCAGTCCCATGTAAATAACATCACTGTCTCCCTCAGCCCTCTCCACAATTCGGTCCCATGTAAATAACATCACCCCCTCCCATAGCTTCCATTAACATAAAGTCCCATGTAAATAACATCACTCCCTCCCTTCAGCCCCTCCAACATACAGTCCCATGTAAATAACATCACCCCCCTCCATTCAGCCCCTCCAATATACAATCCCATGTAAATAACATCACTCCCCTCCCTTCAGCACCTCCAGTATACAGTCCCATGTAAATAGCATCATGCCCTGAACATTCAGTCCCATGTAAATAACATCCCTCTCTTCAGCCCTAACATACAGTCCTAGTTAAATAACTACAACTCCCAGCATTACTCTGCCTCACACACTGAGTAATCCACCCCTTCACTTAACTCTCCTCATAGCAGACCTCAGCAGAGCGTTCCCCTAGAATTCATTTCATTGCCATCCTCTCCTGAACTGGTCACATGAAGGTGACATCATCGCAAGTCCTTCTCAGCTACTGCACTGATCACATGACCTTCAATTAGATTCAATTGTATTGCCATTGTATCTAGCTGGCAGGTAGGACATTCGGGGCCTGGGAGAAAACATCAGGGGCCCAGGCCCCAAATTTTTAGCCTAGCAACGAGCCTGCACTGAACTGACCTGACCTTCAGGCATTAGTGGCCCAGGCCCCAGTATTGCCTTTCCTGTGATAAAATGTTGATATTGACGCAGTAATCACGTATGTATGCTGCTTAATTAAATTGAATTTTTGAATGTTTGAATTCCAACTGTGAGGAAAGTGGGTACATGAAAATTGACCCCCATGCATTAGTAGTAGATGTAGGCCCCAGCATTGCCTGGACTGTGACAAAATGTCAGTATTAAGGCAGTAATCACATTTAATTATGCTGCGCCTTAAAGAAGCTTAACCACCCCCAATTTTTTTTTATCTGTAAGTAATGAAATATAGAATTTTTACATTTCAACAATGTGGAAACTGAATACACATAAACTGATGATTGGGAGGCATTAGTGGCACGATGCAGGCCATAGAATCAGCTGTACAGAACGTGATAATGGTAACAGTGGTAAGATGGGCCACCGCCAGCAAGGGGAGGTGGGCGAGGTCTATACATTGGAGTCAGCCAGAGGAGTGGGAAAATCCTCTTGAATCCAGGCTTGGTTCATTTTGACAAAAGTGATGTTTTGGACATTAGCGGAGGACAACTTGGTCCATTTGGTTGCTAACTGGCCTCATCTGGGCGCAGCACATGGAAAAACTGCTCCATCATGTTGAGGAGACTGAAATGGTTGCTGCTACATCTTTTGGGGTGACTGAGGGGGCAGATGGGGGCCTCCCTTTCAGACACGTTAGCAGCAGGTGTCTGCTCACTTTAAGCTGTGCCAAGCTGCATACACAGTGTTTCCTGCCAGTAACAGTTTGTCCTCCCTTTCTGCCAGAAGAAAACATTCCCCCATTTTGCCTTGTTAGTGAGGGTCTAAAAGCATGGCTATCCAGTAATCATCAGACTGCTTGATGTCAACAATACTGTTTAATCAAGCCAGCATACAGGTGGCCATTCTGGCCAGTGTGCCCAAGGAGTCACTTCTTCCGGCTCCACCCACCACTGAGAAGATTGGTTGCTTTGGCTGGTGCCATCCTCATCATTGTTCTCTTGCTCCTCCACTTCCAACTCCCCCTCATGCAGTGGCAGCTCCTCATCCTCATATTCCTCATCTTTGTCATCCTCCTTCATGGCAGATTCCCTTTGTGTGTCCCCAAACAGCTACAGGGCGGACAGCAAGATTTGTTAGTTGCTCTTCTTCTATCGTGGTCCCCTGCTGCATGATCATCAGCATCTGTTCTAAGGTAAATATGAGAGGGATGACATTGTTCAGGCCACAGTTGTGCTTGCTGACAATGTTTGTGGCATCTTCGAAGGGCTGCCACTGCCTGACCTCGAAGCAACCCATGCACCCTGTTGCTGAAGCTGTCTGGTGCATGACAAAATGGTTCATGGCTTTCTGCTGCTCATACAGATGCTCGAGCATGTGCAATGTCGAATTCCAGCTACTTGGCACACCGCAGATTAAGCAGTGTAGCGGCAGGCCATTCTGTCACCGCAGGTCCAGAAGAAAGTTCCACGCCACATAAGAGTGTCTGAAGTGCTTTGACTGTCTCCTGGACTTTGCCAACACCTTGCGCAAGCCAGTGTACTTATTTAGAAAGTGCTGCACCACTAGGTTGACAACGTGTGTCTTGCAGGACGCATGTGTTATTTTGCTCATGTTCAAAGACGGATATGATGTTGCGCCTATTGTTGCCTTACTCTTGCCCAGTTGGATACAACAGGGTGACAGCCAGTGGGATGTTTGCTGATTGATGTACTTAAGCAACTGCTTGCCAGTGTCACTACTCTCCCAGGCCGATCAGTTCCAAAACATTGTATCAACACTTGACCTGACACATGTGATAGGACGGAGGGGTAGTGCGAGCGACCCTGTGCCCAGTTGCTGTTGGGGACGGGAACGTGTCCATGGAGGAGGAGGAGGCGGATAAGTGCCTGGTGTGGGAGCCAGGCCGATACAATTGTGGAGGGGTAAAAGAACCTAGCCTAGACCCAGTGGGCCATGTAGTGTCCCTGCCCATAAAAGCTGCCCCAGATTGTCCGCCATGTGAGAGTACAAGGCAGGAATGGCTTTTTGGGAGAAATAATGCTGGCTAGGAATCTTCCAGCAAAGCTGAGTGCACTCCATTAGCTCCCTAAAGGCAGTAGACTTGACTAAACGGTATGGCAGTAAGTGCACCTCCGGAAACTTGGCCAGGTGGGAATCAAAGCTGAACTCAGACATTTCCCCCATCTTCACCCCTTTGAACCCCCTGACATATGCTTTGGAACATTTCATGCTCCGATGCCCTCTCTTGACCTGCACTATATCACACAGGGCAAGGGCTTTTTGTATACAATAGAACACTGCTAGGCAGAGGATGCAGTAATCATGTATATATGCTGCTAATTTGAATATAATCAACAACCCCAACAAAAAAAAATTGAATAACATTGTGTGAAATAAGGAAACGGATTTGTGCCTGAATTAGTTATCACTCCCAGACACTTTTGTGTGCTACCATGTCAATTGGTGTAGTAATCACATATATAATCAACAACCTCAAAAAAATAAAAATTGATTAAAAACATGTGAAATAGGGAAATGAATTTGGGCCTTAAATTCGTTATCTTTCCTAGATACTTTTGTGTGCTAGCCTGCCTGTTGGTGTATTAATTACATATATATTGACGCTTAATTTTAACTTAATACACACAGGTAGATTGCTGCCACACTGTGGCTATTGCTGCGGTAATTTTAACGTAATACACATAGGTAGATTGCTGCTACACCATGGGGATTGCTGCAGTAATCACATATATATGTTGCTTAATTAAATTGACCACCACCACCCCCTCCAAACAAAAAAAAATTATATTGTGGAAACTGAAAATACATAAACAGATGACTGAGGGTTGACACTCAATTTCAACTTAATGCACACAGATAGATTGCTGCCACATCGTCAATATTGCTCCAGTAAGTAAATATATATATATAATTTGTGAACCCCACAAAAAAAAGAAACAAAATGAAAGTTTTTGCTTGCAGGTAGCTGCTTTTGAGGTGCACCTGCACTTCTGATAGCAGGCACAGCTACAGGTCCTGTCTCCATTCTCTCTCTGCCTGTCAGTTGCCCTGCTTCCCTCTATTGTACAACGCACACAGAAGTCTTCTTTGGAATCCTAGCCGTTTCCTTCATTGTCCCTGGCAATAAGCTTGATTGATTTTTGACTGTCCCTGTCTCCCTAAGATTGTTTTTCTGGCAGAGACTGTAACACCCAACCATCCTTATTCATAGTCCAGCACAGTATGGCATTCTGCTAGGGCACCTCCCTACCTGCTGCAGCACTGATTGGCTCATCCAGGTTGTCTCAGAGTCCTGTGAGAATCTCTCTTCTTCCTCCCTTGTGTTTTTTTCCTGTCATGTGCACTAAAATGGTGCTACGTGCCGTTTTAGTGGATTCGTTCAAGATGAACCCGAAAAGATTAGGATTCGTCTGCTGTCCGTAAAATAGCAAAGTTCAGACCGAAATCAGTTCCCAATATTGTTCACGTGCACTCCATCACAACTATGAAATTCCCACTCCTTATGGCACGCCACAATGCCCCCATTCATAGACACTAAATGACCCACCTCCCTATTTAACCTGAACCTGCCTTATCTAGTCTGTTGACCAACCTCCTGGGACATTAGGATAACAGCCTCAATATATCAAACTTGTATCCCAAATCAACTCCCTAGAAGACCATTAACATAAATCATTCACTATGACATTGAGCATCAGCACATCAGCTGGGCAGTCTATTTGGCAATAATAATGAAAGTACCCAGCTCCAGATCTTCCCACATACTCCCATTCACCACACAGATTCACAACCCAACCCTAGCTGGCGACCATTGGGATGAATGTCTGCATGCTGCACACCCTAAAACACGTATAAATGGCCAAAATGATCAGCAAACAAAAAGTAACAAATACACACAAGTAACTAATTTAACCGTTTAATTTAACAGCCCTATCAGCCATGCACCCAAACTAACCAAGGAATATTAATCATCACACATACCCAACTACTCAGATATTAGCTGAGGACATACATATAGCCTATACCTATATGATTCCCACCAACCGATTCCCCTCACCATCTCCTCCCTTAACCCCCACCTGGAGATCACCATGGCAGCCCTGATCCAAAAGGTGTATGAAGCATAATCTTTGGCTGTTCGCCCAGCATGGACAATCCCTTTCGAAAAATAGCCACAAAACAGGATAATGCTGTGCCATCAGCATGCCATGAAGGGAGGCCTAGCATCCGTCCCTGAACTGGTAGAATTTGTGAGACACTAGCCACTGGTACCCTGTATCTGGAACAGAAATGCTAATGCAGATAACTTTTGGGACACCACTCTTGGTGATAAACTGTGCATAAAATCCGCACTTCAGCTTCAACAGTTGTACTAGACAATCCTCGGATGAACTCACCCTGTCCCACTCATTCCAAACCTGCTGGTACCGACACCATGTCCTGACACCAGGCACTGACTGCTGCAGTAACTGAATCACTGCACCTACACTAAGGTCTACAGGTTTTGAGGACACACTGCACTGACCTGCATTATGCACCAAATTGTGGAAGTGAAAGCTAGCTAGCAGCTGAAGACAAAGCATCAGCTACCAAAGTCATTGCACCCGGCACATGCTTGGAGACACACAAGCATTCAGCTTCAAGCAACACAATACAAAATGCCCAGAGTAGCTGCAAATTGGGGGAGGAGAAGCAGACAAATTAAAAATGGCATGCACAACAGCAAGTTTATCACAATGAATGCATACTTGCTTGTTGGAGAAATCGTGACCCCACAGCTCCACTGCCACCAGAATGGGAAACTATTTCAGTAGTGCTAAATTCTTAACCAGTCGCCAGCTGATGGCTAGATGCCTTTCCTGAGCCACTTGTGACGCAACAATGGATTACATGGTTGTTAGGCTGTGCATTTCACATGGCACCAAGTAAAACTATTCAACAAATGCTGTTTTTGTAAATGTATAATCTTGAATTGCTAAATCAATTTATTGTGGGAATTAATCAAATAAGATACTGTAGTACTGCTGTAGTTTTTGTGCGACTGTGACATAAAATAGGAGCTTTCTACTTCATAAATAAGATCCTTGAACTAAAACCCAGATTTTATTCAAAAAGTCCAGCTTTAAAGAGTTAATGTATTTTCCAATCATAAGCAAATCAGGAATGTCTCTTATATTGTGCGCATTTTCCCACTTAAACTAGGATATTCCATCACTTGCTGATTGCTGGGAGGTCCAATCTTTGGGACATGTACAACCACTTACACTGAGCTGAATACGGTGCAATGCCTACATTATATGCTGTATTATAAAGAGAAAATGTCTCAACCATTTCATTCTTGATCTCTTTGACTTATAAAAATGAGCAAGCAATGGAATTTTATTGTGTATTGAGGAGAACATAGTAACTCTTCAGGTATTGTTATATCATGTATTGTAATTGAGTCCCATAGAGAGTAGATCTTGGGGACTGTAGCTACAGGAAACCTCTGCTTGCTTCCATGGAGCATATCAGTCTGAACAGTAGTTCCCTACTTAGAGCTACAGTCCTGAAGATCAGAGCTTACGAACAAGATTGCACACACATGAGTCTGTGCCATGGTGTCTTCAGTAAACTATTTATACAGGTCCAGAGAGCATTTTCTTTTGCCTCTCGGCTATAGTGCAAGTTTCTGTAACTTTGCGCACAATCCATCTTTCCTTTGTAAGGCTTGTTGCACATACTAAACTACAAATCAGATAAATGATTTAGAAACAAGACCGTTTGTTTTCTGCCATAAGAGGAAAACCATAGAAAAGGCACAAATTCCTGTTTTATCATGGACTTCAGAACATTTTTCCCTCAACAAAGAGACTTGTATCTCCATGTCTCTTGAGATCTGGCAATGAAGCAGTGGTATATATTTCAGGTTAGACATCTTTTGATCCTTCCAGGTGAACTTTATTCTGGAAATCAATTTTATTCTGACAAATTAAATCATTAAAACTAATGTAGTGTATAGTTTTAGCGTGGCCTTAGAATTCCACTGAGTATATCCAATTGCATCTGCAACCTCTGAAAATTGGGTGTACGTTCGTTTTCTGTTGGCATTTAATAAAAAATGGTCTTCTTGTCCAGAAATATATGAATGTTCGAGGTGGAAAATTACTTGCCGGCTGCTACAAAGATATAGAGATACAGTAATAGCAAAAAGCAGCACAATCTCAGTATATTTTTTACTTTACTGTAGCTTGTCATTAAAGAAGCAGTTCAGCATTTTTTATAGTGCAGTACAGGCCATTGTTAAAAAAAACAATGTAGAGGCTCTTGTATATGGCTTGTGTATACCTGTTTTAGTTGATTTGCTATTTGTGTCGTGTTTGCCATCTTGGTTCCTTTCTTTTGCAGCAAGTGGTAAAGCAGTGAAATAAAACTGTTGTCTCCGAACTCATACTGCAGAGTCTCATTGTATTCCTTTGTGAAGCAGCTTCACTCTAGCTACGCTGCCTCTTTACAGATTTATCTGTCAACTCCTGGAAGCAGGAGGAAGACAAGAGCAGTGTGAAGCTACATCTCCTAAAATTACACCGCAAACAGAACAAACATATTCTAAAGAAAGTGTGAGTGAGGGACAATCACCCCAAAACAGCTGTCTGTAGATGAGATGCTGGCTTATTTATTATCCAAGTCAAGGCTCGAGTCTCAAGGCCTATTTAAGGGTCGAACATTGACTTATAGGATAGCTGCCTTACATCTGGTGACATTAGAGGCAGAGCTTTCTAATAGCTCATTTGCATCCCTTTTGTCCCAGAATTCCAGAGGAGCATCAATGGCCTATAAGCCTCCTCACACTGACTAAAGCGCTCTCTCCCCACGGAGAGATAGTACCCCTTTTACCCTGACTTGGGCTCTCACCCAGTTACGCCAGTACTCTCTGCTCTGCAGTGATGAGGGGCAATCACCCCAAAACAGCTGTCTGCTGATGAGTTACTGTCTTATTTAATATCCAAGTCATGTCTCAAGGCCTTGTTAAAGGGCCGAACATTGACTTATAGGATACATCTGGTGCATCAGTGGCAGAGCTTGCTAAGAGCTCATTTTTATCCCTTTCTTCCTAGAATTCCAGAGGAGCATGTATGGCCTATAAGTCTCCTAACGCCAACCAAGGCACTCTCTCCCCTCAAAAAATCAGGGGAGTTTTATAACACTGCAGCTAATCATTGCTGTATGTTGTTGCAGAAAGAAATCCAACCTCCCTCCCATCCCTGCAGCTGACAAAAGTTGATTTTTACCTTCATTTTTTCAATCCACAATGGGTCGCAGTAGAAGAAAACATTGCTTTGCGCGGGTATATTTAATCTATTTAATTTAATGTTTCTGTGTGTCGTTGCAGAGAGAAAGTCATCCTCCCTCCCATCCCTGCAGCTGACAGATGTTGATTTTTACCTTCAATTGTTCAATCTCCATTGGCTGCGGAGTGGGAGGGGTCATGGCCTGACTGAGTCGGGGGCGTGACATTGAAAGACCTAGGGCAGGGTTTTAAGTCCTTCTTTTGATGGTGGCCAGAATTACAGGTCGATGCCATGGTAATTTATGAGGACACGCCATGGGTAACAGTGGAAGAATACATTGCTTTGCACGGGTATATTTAATTTATTTCATTTAATGTTTCTGTGTGTCGTTGCAGAGAGAAAGTCATCCTCCCTCCCATCCCTGCAGCTGACAGATGTTGACTTTTACCTTCATTTTTTCAATCCCTGTTGGCTGCGGAGTGGGAGGGGGCGTGGCCTGACAGAGTCGGAGCGTGGTTTCCCGAGATCTGGGGCGGGGGTCAGAGTGGCATGAATTACAGGTCGATGACATGGTAATTTATGGGGACCCGCAATGGGTAGCAGTGGAAAAAAACATATTTTATTAGTACTGAATGGTCGTAGTCTAAAATTAGTCAATTTCATCTACGATTTTTGTGTGTCTTTGCAGAGAGAAATTCACCCTCCCACCCCTGCAGCTAATTTTTTTCAATCCCCGTTGCCTGCGGAGTGGGAGGGGGCGTGGCCTGGCAGAGTTGGGGGTGTGGATTATCAAGATGCTTCGAACGGTTGTACTCTGAAATTAGTCTATTTCATCTAAAATTTTGTGCGTCATTGCAGAGAGAAATTCACCCTCCCACCCCTGCAGCTGACAGAAGTTTATTTTTCCCTTCATTCTTTCAATCCCTGTTGGCTGCGGAGTGGGAGGGGGCATGACCTGACAGAGTTGGGGGTGTGGCTTAGCAAAGCGCTTCGCATAGGTGATTTAATCTATTTCATTGAATGTTTCTGTGTGTCGTTGCAGAATGGCTGCAGAGTGGGAGGGGGCGTGGTCTGACAGAGTTGGGGGCGTGACTTAGCAAGATGATTCGAACAGTTGTAGTCTATAATTAGTCTATTTTATCTAAAATTTTTGTGTGTCGTTGCAGAGAGAAATTCACCCTCCCACCCCTGCAGCAAACAGAAGTTTATTTTTACCTTTATTTTTTCAATCCCCGTTGGCTGCGGAGTGGGAGGGGGCGTGGCCTGACAGAGTCGGGGCGTGGCTTAGAAAAGCGCTTCGCATAGGTGCATTTAATCTATTTCATTTAATGTTTCTGTGTGTCGTTGCAGAATGGCTGCGGAGTGAGAGGGGGCGTGGCCTGACAGAGACGGGGCGTGGCTTAGCAAAAGGCTTCGAACGGTTGTAGTCTATAATTAGTCTATTTCATCTAAAATTTAGACGGGGTTTTAAGTCCTTCTTTTGATAGTGGCCAGAATTACAGGTCGATGCCATGGTAATTTATGAGGACACGCCATGGGTAACAGTGGAAGAAAACATTGCTTTGCACGGGTATATTTAATCTATTTCATTTAATGTTTCTGTATGTTGTTGCAGAAAAAAAATCCAACTTCCCTCCCACCCCTGCAGCTGACAGAAGTTGATTTTTACCTTCATTTTTTCAATCCCCGTTGGCTGCGGAGTGGGAGGGGGCGTGGCCTGACAGAGTGGGAGCGTGGTTTCGCGAGATCTGGGGCGGGGGTCAGAGTGGCATGAATTACAGGTCAATTACATGGTAATTTATGGGGACCCGCAATGGGTAGCAGTGGAAAAAAACATCTTTTATTACTACTGAACTGTAGTAATAGAAAAAAACATAAGTTATATTTATGGTAACCGGAATACCTTTAACAGTGTCAGTGAATAGAAATGGATGAGATCCTCAGCTGCTGATAATTACCTGGTTGTTATGGAAACCTGCCCTCCCTGTGTGGCTTTGCAGAGAATGGCAGTTGGAGTTTAAAACCAAAGCTCCCAGTTGTAATGTTGGCTAATGGAGATCATATTTTGGGAATATCTTGGGAACGGTACGTCCTAGAGAGATGAGACCTGGTCTAAAACCTTCCCGGACACCTGATGTACCGGTGTGCCGAATTTGGTGAAAATCGGTCCAGTAGTTTGGTCGCGCATAGAGAACAGACAGACATTCATTTTTCTATTATTAAGAGATAAGAGACTAGCAGAAAGACCCGGCTTCGCCTGGGTATATTTCATCTAATGTTTCTGTGTGTCGTTGCAGAGAGAAAGTCAATGCAGCTGACAGAAATTGATTTTTACCTTCATTTTTTCAATCCCCATTGGCTGCGGAGTGGGAGGGGGGCGTGGTTTAATGGGACACAGGGGGGTTTAAGTCCTTCTTTTCAGGGTGGCCTGAATTATAGGTGAATGCCATGGTAATTTGAGGAAACACAATGTAACGATTCAGGTAATGTGGACTCACTGTGTTACCTACCAGCAGGAGTAGGAAACGGCTGGCCAGGCAGGACGAGCTGCAGAAGCTGAACTTGAATAGCAGAGCTGTGGTAGTAGCAGAACTTGAAGTAGCAGAGCCGGGATTGTGCAGGCGTGGCAGTAGCAGGACTTGAATAGCAGAGCTGTGGTAGTAGCAGGGTCGACAGTCCGGGTCATACACAGGAGGGCAGCGAGGTACCAGAGAATAGACAGAGGCGTAGTCAGGAACAAGCAAATGGTCGAGGCGGGCAGCACAGGTTCAGGTCAGCAAACAGAGTCGGCAACTGGAGGATCAACGAGGTACCACGGGATCAGGCAGGAACTTAGAAGGCAGGAACAGGCACGGGTCATACACGGAGTAACAACACAGGAGACAATAGCACACCTTCGCTATGGAACAAACCACAATATTGCTCAGGCATCTGAGAGTGGGTGGGGCTGCCTTAAATAGCTGATCTTGGTCCAGGACAGGTGGAGGACAGATTTCAGGTGCACACACTGCGTGTATAAGAAGCAGAGAGAGCCGGCGCCCGCCCCCTACGGGAAACAGCCGGAGTAGCCCTGGAGGATGAGACAACATGGCGGTATCCAGATGGAGCATGGACAGGAATCATGCAACGGTGAGTGCTGGGAATAGTAGTACGCCGGCAGCTGGCAACCACCGGCGTTACACACAATGGGTAGCAGTGGAAGAAAACATTGCTTTGCACAGGTATATTTAATCTATTTCATTTAACCCCTTCAACCCCAGGCCTGTTTTCACCTTTCTGCCCAGGCGATTTTTTGCAAATCTGACATGTGTCACTTTATGTGGTAATAACTTTGGAACGCTTTTACTTATCCAGGCCATTCTGAGATTGTTTTCTTGTGACACATTGTACTTCATGACAGTCATAAATTTGAGTCAATATATTTCACCCTTATTTATGAAAAAATCCCAAATTTACCAAAAATTTTGAAAAATTTGCAAATTTCCAAATTTCAATTTCTCTACTTTCAAAATACACAGTAATACCTCCAAAAAAGTTATTATTTTACATTCCCCATATGTCTACTTTATGTTGGCATCATTTTGTAAATGTCATTTTACTTTTTTAGGACGTTAGAGGGCTTAGAAGTTTAGAAGCCATTTTTCAAATTTTCACCAAATTTTCCAAAACCATTTTTTTAAGCACCAATTCAGATATAAAGTGATTTTGAGGGGCTTACATAATGAAACCCCCCATAAATGACCCCATTTTAGAAACTACACCCCTCAAGTTATAAAAAACTGCTGTTACAAACTTTGTTAACCCTTGAGGTGTTCCACAAGAATTAAAGGAAAATGGAGGTAAAATTTCAAAATTTCACTTTTTTGGTAGATTATTCATGTTAATAATTTTTTTCTTGCAACACAGCAAGGGTTAACAGTAAACTAAACCTCAATATACATTACTCTGATTCTGCAGTTTACAGAACTACCCCATATGTGGTGGTAAACGTCTCTATGGGTTTGTGGCAGTGGTCAGAAGGAAAGGAGTGCCATATGGATTTTGGAGGCAGATTTTGCTAGAATAGTTTTTAGGCACCATTTTGTAATTGAGATACCCTGACGTACCCCTTCAGTGGAAACCCTCATAAAGTGACCCCATTTTGGAAACTACACCCTTCAAAGAATATATTAAGGGGGGTACTGGCCACTTTGGCCCCCTAAGCGTTTTACGGAATTTGGAAACACTTGGCTGTGAAAATGAAAAGTTTCATTTCTTCCAATAAAATGTTGCTTTAGCCCCAAATTTTTCATTTTCACAAGAGGTAACAGGAGAAAAGCACCCCATAATTTGTAACCCATTTTCTCCTGAATACAGCAACACCCCATATGTGGTGGTAAACTGGTGTGGGGGCACATGGCAGGACTCAAAACAGAAGGAGCGCCATATGGATTTTGCAGAACAGATTTTGATGGATTGGTTTGCGGGTTCCATTGATTTTTAATTTTTTGAGTTATTGTCTTATGTGAGGGCTCATTTTTTGCGGGACGAGATGATGGTTTGATTGGTACCATTTTGGGGTACATAAGACTTTTTGATCGCTTGGTATTACAGTTTTTGTGAGTCAAGGTGAAAAAAAATAGCTGTTTTGGCATGTTTTTTTAAAAAAAATTTTTACAACATTCACCTGGGGGGCTATCTCATGTAATATTTTTATAGAGCAGGTTGTTACGGACGCGACGATACCCAATATGTCTAACTTTTTTATTTTTGGAAAGTTTTACACATTAGATGCATTTTAGAACAGGATAAAATCTTTTTTTGTGCTGCCATTTTCAAAGAGCCATATTTTTTTAAGTTTTCAGGCGATTGTCTCAGGTAGGGTATCGTTTTTGCAGGACAAGATGACGATTTTATTGGTACCATTTTGGGGTAAATACGCCTTTTTGATCGCCTGCTATTACACTTTTTGTGAGGCAAAAGTTTTTTAAAAAAAAAAATTTTACAGCATTCGCCTGGGGGGCCATCTCATGCAATATTTTTATAGAGCAGGTTGTTATGGACGTGGCGATACCCAATATGTGTATAATTTTTATTTTTGGAAAGTTTTACACATTAGATACATATTTTTTGTGTTGCCATTTTCTGAGAGCCATATTTTTTTTATTTTTCAGGCGATTGTCGAGGTAGGGTCTCATTTTTTGCGGGACAAGATGACGGTTTGATTGGTACCATTTTGGGGTACATACGCTTTTTTGATCACCTGCTATTACACTTTTTGTAAGGGAAGGTGACCAAAAAATGTCTTGTTTTGGCACATTTTTTTTTTTTTTAGTGTGCACCTGACGGGGTGGATCATGTGCTATTTTTATAGAGCCGGTCGATACGGACGCGGCGATACCTAATATGTCTATTTTTTTCACTATTTTTTACAATTTTTTTTTATATTATTTTGTAAAAATGATGCTTTTTTGGGGGGGGACTTGAAACTTTTTTTTGTAAAACTTTATTTTTTTCACTTTTTTTAACTTTCTTATTTTACACTTTTTTTTACTTTTGGGGGTCTGATCCCCTTACAATGCATTACAATACTTCTGTATTGTAATGCATTGGCTGGAAGTGTATTACTCAATGTAATACACTTTCAGCACACTGCCTGTGAGATCCAGGGGGCTGGATCTCACAGGCTTCCATAGATAGCAGCCAGATGCCTTAGGAAGGTATCCAGCTGCTATCTCAGCCATCGGGTCCCCATCACAGCAGTGCGGGGACCCGATGGCAACCCTTTCCGACCGCCCGCATCGCATGTGCCGCGGTCAGCGCTGACAGTGCTCCCCAGGGGTCCGGCACCTGGGCACAGCCGGACCCCCGACTCCTGCACCCGCCCGATCAGCGCTCAGTAATAGTACGGTGCTGGTCGCCAAGGGGTTAATGTTTCTGTGTGTCGTTGCAGAGAGAATGTCATCCTCCCTCCCATCCCTGCAGCTGACAGATGTTGATTTTTACCTTCAATTGTTCAATCTCCATTGGCTGCAGAGTGGGAGGGGGTCGTGGCGTAGCAAGACCTGGGGCGGGGTTTTAAGTCCTTCTTTTGATGGTGGCCAGAATTGCAGGTCGATGCCATGGTAATTTATGAGGACACGCCATGGGTAACAGTGGAAGAAAACATTGCTTTGCATGGGTATATTTAATCTATTTCATTTAATGTTTCTGTATGTTATTGCAGAAGAAATCCAACCTCCATCCCACCCCTGCAGCTGACAGAAGTTGATTTTTACCTTCATTTTTTTCAATCCCCGTTGCATGCGGAGTGGGAGGGGGCATGGCCTGACAGAATTGGGGGCATGGCTTAGCAAGATGCTTCGAACGGTTTTAGTCTGAAATTAGTCTATTTCATTTAAAATTTTGTGTTGCAAAGTTTTGTGTTTTGCGTCGTTGCAGAGAGAAATTCACCCTGCCACCCCTACAGCAAACAGAAGTCTATTTTTCCCTTCATTTTTTCAATCCCCGTTGGCTGCGGAGTAGGACGGGGCGTGACCTGACAGAGTTGGGGCGTGGCTTAGCAAAGCGCTTCGCATAGGTAATTTAATCTATTTCATTTAATGTTTCTGTGTATCGTTGCAGAACGGCCTGACAGAGTTGGGGGCGTGGCTTAGCAAGACACTTCAAACAGTTGTAGTCTATAATTAGTCTATTTTATCTAAAATTTTTGTGTGTCGTTGCAGAGAGAAATTCACCCTCCCACCCCTGCAGCAAACAGAAGTTTATTTTTACCTTTATTTTTTCAATCCCCGTTGGCTGCGGAGTAGGAGGGGGCGTGACCTGACAGAGTCGGGGGCGTGGATTAGCAAGACGCTTCACATGGGTGTATTTAATCTATTTCATTTAATGTTTCTGTGTGTCATTGCAGAAAGAAAGTCAACCTCCCACCCATCCCTGCTGCTGACAGAAGTTGATTTTTACCTTTATTTTTTCAATCCCTGTTGGCTGCGGAGTGGGAGGGGGCGTGGCCTTACAGAATTGGGGGCGTGGCTTAGCAAAGCGCTTCGCATAGGTGCATATAATCTATTTCATTTAATGTTTCTGTTGGTCGTTGCAGAATGGCTGCGGAGTGAGAGGGGGCATGGCCTGACAGAGTTGGGCGTGGCTTAGCAAGACGCTTCAAACGGTTGTGGTCTATAATTAGTCTATTTTATCTAAAATTGTTGTGTGTCGTTGCAGAGAGAAATTCACCCTCCCACCCCTGCAGCAAACAGAAGTTTATTTTTACCTTCATTTTTCAATCCCCATTGGCTGCGGAGTGGGAGAGGGCGTGACCTGACAGAGTCGGGGGCGTGGATTAGCAAGACGCTTCGCATGGGTGGATTTAATCTATTTTATTTAATGTTTGTGTGTGTTGTTGCAGAAAGAAAGTCAACCTCCCACCCATCCCTGCAGCTGACAGAAGTTGATTTTTACCTTTATTTTTTCAATCTCTGTTGGCTGCGGAGTGAAAGGGGGTGTGGCTTGACAGAGTCGGGGGTGTGGCTTAGTGAGACCTGGGGCGGGGGTTTTAAGTACTTCTTTTGGGGTGGCCTGAATTAAAGGTCGATACCATGCTTATTTATAAGGCCACGCAATGGGCAGCAGTGGAGGAAAACATGAACTGTAGTAATAAAAAAAAACATAAGTTATATTTATGGTAACCGGAATACCTTTAACAGTGTCAGTAAATAGAAATGGATGAGCTCCTCAGCTGCTCATAATTACCTGGTTGTTATGGAAACCTGCCCTCCCTGTGTGTGCCTTTGCAGAGAATGGCAGTTGGAGTTTAAAACCAAAGTTTCCGGTTGTAATGTTGGCTAATGGAGATCATATTTTGGGAATATCTCAGGAACGGTATGTCCTAGAGAGATGAGACCTGGTCTAAAACCTTCCTGGACATCTGATGTACCTGTGTGCCGAATTTGGTGAAAATCGGTCAAGTAGTTTGGTCCCGCATAGAGAACAGACAGACGGACAGACAGACAGACAGAAACTCATTTTTATAATATTAAGAGACTAGCAGAAAGACCTGGCTTCGCCTGGGTATATTTCATCTATTTCATTCAATGTTTCTGTGTGTCGTTGCAGAGAGAAAGTCAATGCAGCTGACAGAAGTTGATTTTTACCTTCATTTTTTCAATCCCCATTGGCTGTGGAGTGGGAGGGGGCATGACCTGACCGGGTCAGGGGCGTGGTTTACCGGGACCTTGGGGAGGGGGTGCTTTTAGGTCCTTCTTTTCAGGGTGGCCTGAATTATAGGTCAATGCCATGGTAATTTGAGGAAACACAGAGGGTAGCAGTGGAAGAAAACATTGCTTTGCACGGGTATATTTAATCTATTTCATTTAATGTTTGTGTGTGTGTCATTGCAGAGAGAAAGTCTCCTTCCCACCCATTCCTGTAGCTGACAGAAGTTGATTTTTACCTTCATTTTTTCAATCCCAATTGGCTGCGGAGGGTGAAGGGGGCGTGGCCTGAGAGAGTCGGGGTGTGGCTTAGTGAAACCTGGAGCAGGTGTTGTAAGTCCTTCTTTTGAGAGTGGTGTGAATCACAGGTCGGTGCCATGGTAATTTATGAGGACACGCAATGGGTAGCAGTAGATTTACTACTGAACGGTCATAGTCTAAAATAAGTCTAAAACATAAGTTATATTTATGGTAACCAGAATACCTCTTTAACAGTATCATCCACAGCGCTCTGCCCCTTTAAAGCATTGAATAAAAATTACTGGATTGTTACCTGAGATCCTCAGCTGGCTGCTAATTACCTGACTGTGTTGTTATGGAAACCTGCCCTCCCTGTGTGTGTCTGTGCAGAGAATGGCAGTTGGAGTTTAAAACCAATGCTGTCAGGCTAATATTGGCTAATGCAGGTCATATTTTGGGAATATCTCGGGAACGTTATGTCCTAGAGAGATGAGACCTGGTCTAAAACCTTCCCGGGCACCTGATGTACCTATGTGCCAAATTTGGTGAAAATCGGTCCAGTAGTTTGGACAGACAGACGGACAGATGGACAGACAGACAGACAGACAGAAACGCATTTTTATAATATTAAGAGACTAGCAGAAAGACCCGGCTTCGCCTGGGTATATTTCATCTATTTCATTTAATATTTCTGTGTGTTATTGCAGAGAGAAAGTCATCCTCCCTCCCAGCCCTGCAGCTGACAGACGTTGATTTTTACCTTCAATTTTTCAATCTCCATTGGCTGTGGAGTGGGAGGGGTCGTGGCCTGACCAAGTCGAGGGGCGTGACGTAGCGAGACCTGGGGCGGGGGTTTTAAGTCCTTCTTTTGAGGGTGGCCAGAATTAAAGGTCAATGCCATGGTAATTTATGAGGACACGCAATGGGTAGCAGTGGAAGAAAACATCTTTTATTACTACTGTACGGTCTTAGTCTAAAATTAGTGTATTTCATCTATTTAATTTAATGTTTCTGTGTGTTGTTGCAGAGAGAAAGTCAATGCAGGTGACAGAAGTTGATTTTTACCTTAATTTTTTCCATCTCCTTTGGCTGAGGAGTGGGAGGGGGCGTGACCTCAGCGGGGCGTGTTTTAGCCGGACCTTGGGAGGGAGGGGTTGCTTTTAAGTCCTTCTTTTGAGGGTGGCCTGAATTAAAGGTCGATGCCATGGTAATTTATGAGGACACGCAATGGGTAGCAGTGGAAAAAAAACATCTTTTATTAGTACTGAACGGTTGTAGTCTAAAATTAATCTATTTCATCTAAAATTTTTATGTGTCGTTGCAAAGAGAAATTCACCCTCCAACCCCTGCAGCTAACAGAAGTTTATTTTTACCTTCATTTATTCAATCCCCGTTGGCTGCGGAGTGGGAGGGGGTGTGAACTGACAGTCGGGGGCGTGGCTTAGCAAGACGCTTCGCATGGGTGTATTTAATCTATTTCATTTAATGTTTCTGTGTGTAGTTGCAGAAAGAAAGTTAACCTCCCACCCATCCCTGCAGTTGATAGAAGTTGATCTCTACCTTTATTTTTTCAATCCCTGTTGGCTGAGGAGTGGGAGGGGGTGTGGCCTGATGGAGTCTGGGCGTGGCTTAGTGAGACCTGGGGCGGGGGTTTTAGGTACTTCTTTTAGGGTGACTTAAAGGTCGATACCATGCTTATTTATGAGGCCACACAATGGGTAGCAGTGGAAGAAAACATCTTTTATTACTACTGAACTGTCTAAGTCTAAAATTAGTCTAAAACATAAGTTATATTTATGGTAACCGGAATACCTTTAACAGTGTCAGTGAATAGAAATGGCTGGGCTGAGCTCCTCAGCTGGCTGCTAATTACCTGCCTGTGTTGTTATGGAAACCTGCCCTCCCTGTGTGTGTCTGTGCAGAGAATGGCAGTTGGGGTTTAAAACCAAAGCTCCCAGGCAAATATTGGCTAATGGAGATCATATTTTGGAAATATCTCGGGAACGGTACATCCTAGAGAGATGAGACCTGGTCTAAAACCTTCCCGGACACCTGATGTACCTGTGTGCCGAATTTGGTGAAAATCGGTCCAGTAGTTTGGTTGCGCATAGAGAACAGACAGACAGACAGAAACTCATTTTTATAATATTAAGAGACTAACAGAAAGACCTGGCTTCGTCTGGGTATATTTCACCTATTTCATTTAATGTTTCTGTGTGTCGTTGCAGAGAGAAAGTCAATGCAACTGACAGAAGTAGATTTTTACGTTCATTTTTTCAATCCCCATTGGCTGCGAAGTGGGAGGGGGCGTGGCCTGAAGACATGTGACCGTGTGTATGGTAGTTGGGACCTGGCTTTACCTGGGTATATTTCATCTATTTCATTTAATGTTTGCATGTGTCGTTGCAGAGAGAAAGTCTCCCTCCAACCCATTCCTGCAGCTGACAGAAGTTGATTTTTACCTTCATTTTTTTCAATCCCCATTGGCTGCGGAGTGGGAGTGGGCGGGACCTGACCGGGGGGGGGGGGTGGTTGAGCGGGACCTTGGTGGGATTGCTTTTAAGTCCTTCTTTTGAGGGTGGTCTGAATTAAAGGTCGATACCATGGTAATTTATGAGGACACTCAATGGGTAGCAGTGGAAGAAAACATCTTTTATTACTACTGAACTGTCGTAGTCTAAAATTAGTCTATTTCATCTATTGTTTCTGTGTGTCATTGCAGAGAGAAATTCACCCTCTCACCCGTGCAGCTAACAGAAGTTTATTTTTACCTTCATTTTTTCAATCCCCGTTGGCTGCGGAGTGGGAGGGGGCGTGGCTTAGCAAGACGCTTCAAACGGTTGTAGTCTAAAATTAGTCTATTTCAACTAAAAATTTTTGTGTGTCGTTGCAGAGACAAATTCACCCTCCAGAAACATTTTTATAATATTAAGATTTCTGTAAGAGTTTTCTGTATTTTCATTTCCATGACTATGAAAATTGTAGATTCACACTGAAGGCATCAAAACTATCAATTAACACATTTGGAATTAGATACTTAACAAAAAAGTGTAAAACAAATGAAAATATGTCTTATATTCTAGGTTCTTCAAAGTAGCCACCCTTTGCTTTGATTACTGCTTTGCACATTCTTGGCATTCTCTTGATGAGCTTCAAGAGGTAGTCACCTGAAATGGTATTCCAACAGTCTTGAAGCAGTTCCCAGAGATGCTTAGCACTTGTTGGCCCTTTTGCCTTCACTCTGCGGTCCAGCTCACCCCAAACCATCTCGATTGGGTTCAGGTCTGGTGACTGTGGAGGCCAGGTCATCTGGCGTAGCACCCCATCACTCTCCTTCTTGGTCAAATAGCCCTTACACAGCCTGGAGGTGTGTTTGGGGTCATTGTCCTGTTGATAAATAAATGATGGTCCAACTAAATGCAAACCGGATGGACTAGCATGCCGCTGCAAGATGCTGTGATAGCCATGCTGGTTCAGTATGCCTTCAATTTTGAATAAATCACCAGCAAAGCACCCCCACACTATCACACCTCCTCCTCCATGCTTCACGGTGGGAACCAGGCATGTAGAGTCCATCCGTTCACCTTTTCTGCGTCGCACAAAGACACGGTGGTTGGAACCAAAGATCTCAAATTTGAACTCATCAGACCAAAGAACAGATTTCCACTGGTCTAATGTCCATTCCTTGTGTTCTTTAGCCCAAACAAGTCTCTTCTGCTTGTTGCCTGTCCTTAGCAGTGGTTTCCTAGCAGCTATTTTACCATGAAGGCCTGCTGCACACAGTCTCCTCTTAACAGTTGTTGTAGAGATGTGTCTGCTGCTAGAACTCTGTGTGGCATTGACCTGGTCTCTAATCTGAGCTGCTGTTAACCTGCGATTTCTGACCTCGGATGAAGTTCTTTCTTGGGGCGGTCCTCATGTGAGCCAGTTTCTTTGTAGCACTTGATGGTTTTTGCGACTGCACTTGGGGACACTTTCAAAGTTTTCCCAATTTTTCGGACTGACTGACCTTCATTTCTTAAAGTAATGATGGCCACTTGTTTTTCTTTACTTAGCTGCTTTTTTTCTTGCCATAATACAAATTCTAACAGTCTATTCAGTAGGACTATCAGCTGTGTATCCACCTGACTTCTGCCCAACACAACTCATGGTCCCAGCCCCATTTATAAAGCAAGAAATCCCACTTATTAAACCTGACAGGGCACACCTATGAAGTGAAAACCATTTCAGGTGACTTACAAAGAAAAAAAGAAGATTTCAGTCAGCACATCCCAGAGTGCAGGTGCTGGTTGCTATGGCTAAATACATGTCAAAGGAAAATACATAAATTGCAGCCGCACACCGCTACCAGATAAAGCACAAAATGCTAAAGTGATATAGTATTCCAAAGCTCATGCCACGCTTGTATAACAAACTAGAGACTCTTGGCAAATACATTTTGCACAAAATTATCTGAGCCCATTCACCACAGTCAAGGTGGTCTCTGCAGAATGGGAACCTAACATTATGTCCCACCTGTTACGTGCCAGTCTTGGCTTCCATATAATCAGGGGATGTTTTGTTCCACATGCATGCAATGTCCACTTGCCTTCCGCCATTTCTGGTACTACAAAGGCCTCCCCTAGTTCAGGAGTGCAGACACTAACATGGATGCCGAATCACTCGGCTTTATACTTGCACTGATTAAAAAACCACCTGTGGGGCAAATGGGCTGGTCAGGAGTGCATGACCAAATGGAGTAGCCACACCTCCAGTACAAACTTACAAAGAAAAAAAGAAGATTTCAGTCAGCACATCCCAGAGTGCAGGTGCTGGGTGCTATGGCTAAATACATGTCAAAGGAAAATACATAAATTGCAGCCGCACACCGCTACCAGATAAAGCACAAAATGCTAAAGTGATATAGTATTCCAAAGCTCATGCCACGCTTGTATAACAAACTAGAGACTCGTATGTATTTTCCTTTGACATGTATTTAGCCATAGCAACCAGCACCTGCACTCTGGGATGTGCTGACTGAAATCTTCTTTTTTTCTTTGTAAGTTTGTACTGGAGGTGTGGCTACTCTATTTGGTCATGCACTCCTGACCAGCCCATTTGCCCCACAGGTGGTTTTTTAATCAGTGCAAGTATAAAGCCAAGTGATTCGGCATGCATGTTAGTGTCTGCACTCCTGAACTAGGGGAGGCCTTTGTAGTACCAGAAATGGCGGAAGGCAAGTGGACATTGCATGCATGTGGAACAAAACATCCCCTGATTATATGGAAGCCAAGACTGGCACGTAACAGGTGGGACATAATGTTAGGTTCCCATTCTGCAGAGACCACCTTGACTGTGGTGAATGGGCTCAGATAATTTTGTGCAAAATGTATTTGCCAAGAGTCTCTAGTTTGTTATACAAGCGTGGCATGAGCTTTGGAATACTATATCACTTTAGCATTTTGTGCTTTATCTGGTAGCGGTGTGCGGCTGCATTTCAGGTGACTACCTCTTGAAGCTCATCAAGAGAATGCCAAGAGTGTGCAAAGCAGTAATCAAAGCAAAAGGTGGCTATTTTGAAGAACCTAGAATATAAGACATATTTTCAGTTGTTTCACACTTTTTTGTTAAGTATATCATTCCAGATATGTTAATTTATAGTTTTGATGCCTTCAGTGTGAATCTACAATTTTCATAGTCATGAAAATACAGAAAATTCTTTGAATGAGAAGGTGTGTCCAAACTTTTGGTCTGTACTGTATATATATAAATAATAGGTTTCAAGCAGTTTCTTTGAGTGGATGCTTTAATGTGGGCAATATTGTTTATATGCTGTACTGCCCTATGGTGTACATTGAAGCTAGCCGACTTGTTTCTAAGCTGCAGAATTAGAAATACTATACAGCAGCTAAAGGCCTTGCTATTTCATTTCTCTATTGTTGATTCCTTCAGTTCTGCTTTGAGCATGAACCCTTACCACCTGATGATTTCATAGTGGTCCTTTATCTCTCGGATTACAAGAGAACTATGAGAGAGCTATTTTTTGTATTTTTTTATCAGTTTTCTCATAACAGTAGCACAAGGTCCTACACACAAAGCCTGCATCTACAAAGCAAAATATTCCATAGTAAAAAAAAAAAAAAGAAGCTTGTATGTAAGTGGGCCACACAGGGAAAATGTTATTATCAAAAACACAATTTTCTGATCATCTTGTTACAATTAATGAAACCAAAGCTGATGCAACAATGACTTTTTTTCTGAGATAAAAGAGATGAAACAAATCGTTGCCGAATAGAGAAGGTTCATAATTTTGAGTAAGTGTTGGAAAAAGCCAAAGCTATAATATAACATTCCATCAATTCATTTTATGTAAAAATCAAAGAATCAAAAAACGTTCAACAAGCACTTTTAAACATGATCCAAGGACTCCACCATATTAACCTCTTCCTGACGCAGCAATTTTCCAATTTTTGTTTTTTTGCTCCATGCTTTCCTGGGGACAAAAACTTTTTTATTTTCAATTCACATAGCCATATGAGGGCTTGTTAGTTGTACTTTCTAATGCCATCATTTAATATGGCATACAAAGTAGAGGGAAGATGGAAAAAAATTCCAAATGGGGTGAATTGGAAAAAAAAACATAATTTTGCCACAGTTTTGTTGGTTTTGTTTTTACGTTGTTCACTATGCGGTTAAACTGACTTGTACTTTTGATTCACTATGCCAGTACAATTATGGCGATACCTCACTTCTATAGTTTTTCTTGTGTTTTAATGCTGAAAAAAAATACAAACTTTGGGGAAAAAAATATTTTTTCTTGTCATCACCGTATTCTGACCCCCATTACTTTTTAATAGTTTTGAATAAGAAGATGTGTGAGGTCAAATTTTTTTGCAGGATGATCTGTAGTTTTTTGTAAATAACATTTTGGGCTGTGAATGACTTTGACTACTTTTTATAAATGTTTCTGTGAAGTAAAGTGATGAAAAAACGGCTAATCTTTTTTTTTACGTTACGTTGTTCACCATATGTGAGTAAAGTTTTTTTATATTTTAATAGTACAGGTGTTTTTGCATGTGGCAATGCCCATGTTGTTGTTGTTTTTTTGTTTAGTTTTTTTTTATTATTTGGGCAAAGGGGGGTTGATTTGAACTTTTATATTTTTTTAATATTTTTCAAGGCGTTTTTTCCTTTTTTTTATGTCCCCAAGTGGACTCCAACTTGCAATCATTACACTAATAAGCCGATTAGTTAGTGTCATTATAATTTCTTCGGTGTAGGTATTTATGTATTGTCTCTCTATGATCATGTTATTTATTTATTTATTCGTTTACTGATTAACAACACTATTCTGCCAATACAGAAGCTTAAAGGGTTTCTGTCACCAGTTTTTTCGGTATGAATCAGGCTGACATTAGAGATGTGCTAATGTCACCTGATTCCAAATATATATCTGTTTTATTTACTGGTGTCCCCATTTTTTATATAAAATGAACTTTTATTTTATGCTAATAAGGCCCCTAGGTGCAAGGGGCGTTACCCCTGCTCCTATAGGCTCTGTTAATTGACAGGCCCAGGCAGAGAAGAAACACTCCATTCACCATAGCTTGCAAGGACCTTCAATGATGTCATGACCATGTGATCAGTCACATGGTTAGGATCACACAAACAGCCTGTCTCCTCCTAAACCATGTGACTGATCACATGGTCATGACATCATTAAAGGTCCTTGCAAGCTATGGTGAATGGAGTGTTTCTTCTCTGCCTGGGCCTGTCAATCAACAGAGCCTCTGGGAGCAGGGGTAACGCCCCTTGCACCTAGAGGCCTTATTAGCATAAAATAAAAGTTTATTTTATACAAAAAAATGGGGACACCAGTAAATAAAACAGATATATATTTGGAATCAGGTGACATTAGCACATCTCTAATGTCAGCCTGATTCATACCGTAAAAAACTGGTGACAGAAACCCTTTAATTCATGAGGATAATATGAAATGAAAAATAACTATGTGGTGTTTTTGTAATGATTTTTATGTGTTAGATTTCATGTGTTAGATGTGGTAAGTTTGTGTTTGCGACCATGGGTTTAGTTGGATCGGGTTTGTTGAATCCCTATTCCAGGTATTTGACCAGGCATGGAGGACCAACATGTGATTTAAATTGCCGAGCATAATCAGTCTCAGTCATGATTAAGAACACAGCTTGTGTTCGTAAAGCATCAACGGATGCTATTATGAATTGTTTTGTTCATATGAGTGCAGGACAATAGTCCCGTGGACAGCCCGACGTACACAGCATCACTGTAATCTATGATGCTGTGTGCTCCCGTATGCAAGATCAATGCCGCTCCGGGACATATGGAGTGCTCACGGACCGTATGTCTCGGAGGGCATACGGTCGTGTGCAAGGGCCCTTATATTGCTACGAATAATTAATAAAACGCAATGAGGATTTTTAAACAAGTGCTGGATTTCCTCCTTCCTATATAGAATAATGCAATTTGCTCCATTATTCAATGGCTTGAACTGTAATATACAGATAATGGGCCTAGAAGCCTAGTACAGTCTTGCAGCCCTGGGGTCCTGGGTTCGAATCCGACCAAGGACAACATCTGCATGGAGTTTGTATGTTCTCCCCGTGTTTGCGTGGGTTTCCTCCAGGTACTCCGGTTTCCCCCCACACTCTAAAGACATACTGATAGAGAACTTAGATTGTGAGCCCCATTGGGGACAGTTGGGTGCTAATGTTTGTAAAGCGTGCGGAATATAGTAGTGCTATATAAATGCAAAAAATACATCAATAAATACAGTCTCAGGCTCATTACCAGAATAGACTGTTTTCCCCAATCTCCGCTGGGGGAAAGCATTTTTGCCCCAGAAGTGTGCACTTCCAGGTTTTAGCCCTCTCAGATACCATGGTCACATTTGATGACAGCATCAGAGGGGTTAAATGTCCACTGTCGGCATTACTGCCTATTGCAAACATCAGCCGCTGATGTCTGCTGCATAAAACAGCAGGTATCCAGTGTCTATGTCGCTCGCTCTATTCCATTTAAAGTCCTGACATTGACTGTACTGGTAAGGGGTTAAATAGAAAATAGAAATATAAAAGGGTAGGGCTGTGTGTATATATAGTGCATTCATGCATTCAGAAAGTCTCCAGATCCTTTCTCTTTTTTTTTTTTACATTTTGTTGTCATGACTAGAGTTGATCGAACGTACTCATAACGAGCACTGTAGAGTTCGGATCCCCTGCGCTTGCATGCCCACAGGCATCCGGATCCATCCTCACCTGACTGTAAGTCAATGGGGGCAGATCCGTTTGGTATGACACACGAGTGTGTCATACCAAACGGATCCGTCCCCACTGACTTACAGTTGGGTGAGGAGGACGGATCCGTTTGGTGTCACACACTAGTGTGTGATACCAAACGGATCCGTGCCCATTGACTTACAGGCAGGTGAGGATGGATCCGGATGGCTGCGCAGCGGAGCGCAGGGGATCCGAGCAGTACAGTGCTCGTTACAAGCACATTCGATCAACTCTAGTCATGACCTTGCACTTAAAGACTATGTAAACCTTCGGAGGCAAATTTTAGGATTGCATTTCACTCATTTTTGGCTAAAAATCATTTTTTCAATTGGCCTTTATTAAAAACATTCTCATTTTTAGCTGAAGATGAATACAATGCAATCATATAAAAAAGAATAGCCCCCAAAGGTGTACATAACCTTTAAATTTTAAAGTTTTTCCCCCATCAATCTGCACTCAACCCCCTTAGTAAAAAAAAAACAATATAATAATAAAAAATATTTTTTTAAATGTTTTCAAATTTATTGAAAAGCAAAAACTATAACATACATATTGAGACACTTTTCTATAACACTTGAAATTTAGATCTAGGGGCCTCCCATTTCTCTTGATCATCTTTGAGATGTTTCTGCACCTTGATTGAAGTCCACCTGTAGTAAATTCATTTGATTAGGCATGAATTGGAAGGAGACACCCCTGTCTATATAAGGTCTCTATTCTGCCACAGATGTACTTTAGAGAAGCATCTGACTGGTTGTGAGTGGTAATCCCTGTACAAGCAATGGTAGATAGCTGAACTCACTAATATCCTGTAGGTCGTGGTACCAGTTGCATGTGAAGATCCAGTGAGCAGGATGCAAATGGAGATGCTTTGGTAGTTTATTGAAATTTACATGTAGAGGACATAGAGGATAATAGAAAACATTAGAGGATGTAAAAGGATATTAGAGGTCAAAAACAAATGCTCCCTCCAGCTTTTTGTCTGTTGCAAGAGAAGATACCTCAGGAACTGAGAAAAACAGGAACTGATGTCACAGAAAAGGGAGGAGAAAGCAGAGAGCAAAGGCATATGGGAATTACATTATACAGAACCTATAACAAGAATGACCACAGGGTGGCAGCATTGCATAACATGGTAATATATAACAACACAAATAGGCAATTATTGACAATGGAGAAAATAAATGCTGGGACAGCACAGTCTCACAGCTAACATTTGTGCATTTTAGAGCAAAAACCAAGACAGGGGGAAAGAACTGCACATAGAGCTCAGAGACATCATTATATTGAGGGACAGATCTTGACAAGAGTACAAAAAATTATCTGCGTTGAAAGTTCCCAAGAGCACAGTGGACTCCATCATTCTTAAATGGAAGAAGTTTGGAACAACCTCCTCCTCACTCTTCCTAGAGCTGGCCATCCTAACAAACTACCTAACTAATTGGGGGAAAGGGTCTTGGTAAGAGAGGTGACCAAGAACCCACTGGTCACCTTAGCTGAGCTCTAAAGATCATTTGTGCAGATGAGAGAAACTACCAGAAGGTTAACCATTAGTGCAGCATTCCAACAATCTGAGCATTATGACAGAGTGGACAGAAAGAAGCAAAAGACACATGAAAGTTTGCAAAAAAGCACCTAAAGGACTGTGAGAAACAAGATTCTCTGGTCTGATGAAACCAATATTGAACTTTATGGCCTCAATTCTAAGCATCATGTTTGGAAGAAACCAGGCACTGCCCAATACCATCCCTACAGTGAAGCATGGAGGTGGCAGCATCATGTTGTGGAAGTGGCTGGGACAGGGACACTGATTAGAGTTGAGGGAAAGCTGGATGGAGCAAAGTACAGTGACGTTCTTAATTCAGAGTGCTATGGTCTTTCAAGAAGACAATGACCCTAAGCAGACATCTAAGACAAAACAGAAGTGGCTTAGGGACAATTCTTGGAATGTCCTTGAGTGGCCTAGCCAGAGCCCTGACTTGAACCCAATTGAATATCTCTTGAGTGTGAGAGTTCATGCAGAGAAGAATGGCAGAAATTCCCAAATCCCAGTGTGCAAACCTTGTGGCATCATATCCAAAAAGACTGGAGGCTGTAATTGCTGCCAAAGGAGCTTAAACTAAGTGCTGAGTAAAAGGTCTATCAGTGGCGTAACTAGAAATGACTGGGCCCCTCAGCAAATGATTGAATGGGCCCTCCTCCCCCAGCAACTTCTTCGCAACTCCCAACTCCTGTGTAACCTCCACTTCTGCGTCTAATCAAGATCACGCTCCTTCTGCTGCTCCGTCTGTTTCCTACAGTACCTCTGTATATAATATCATTGTATAATACTGTCGAGGGGGCTCTGAAAATAAAATTTTTCAGTCCTCCTCCTAGGTGAGCCCCTTCTGAGTTTGGGCCCCAAAGCAGCAGCTTCCCCTGCTTCCCCTATAGCTACTCTCCTATGGTCTATGAATACTTATATCAATGCAATATTTTCGTTTTTCCTTTTCAATAAATTAGCAAAGATTTCTGACATTCTGTTTTCACTTTGTAATTTTTTTTTATTTTAGCACAAATATGCAGTGCCCCAGAGAAGGGGTATCTGCAAATGATTTTTTATTTAATGTTATGGCATGTATTGTATTGTTATGTCATGTATCGCAACCAGTATAACTACTATCTGTGGATGGCACAGCCTGTGAATCAGGCATGTATAAGGATTTTCACACACCTTCGGCTGAAGCAAGTAAATAGATCTGCCATTGCTGTTTGCCTGCTACTGCCATTGATGCCTGCCTACCATCATGTTCCATACTGTATGGCTGCTACTGCTACTCTTTCTACTGTCAGGGACAGGCATCTCTCCATTATGGCATAAGTTTTGGACACTTGTGCAGAACAAGCTACTCTTTCTTCTGGCATTAACATGTGTCTGTATTTATAAACACAGGCAGGCACCTGACCCCAATAAGGAATCATTTTTGGACTGCTAGTTGAGACCAAGCCACTGTTCTTTTAATAACACTGTGTGTGTTTAAACTATATGCCCCAATAAGGGATAATTTTTGGAATATTTCAAATATTAAAAAGTATAACAAACGCAACTATGTACTGCGTTTTAAAATGTGCTGTTTGCTAATGCTATGAGTCATGCACTTACCCACAGCTATATATGTCAGTGTTACTCTGACATTAATTGCTATTGCTGTCAATGCTTTAAAGGTCTTGAAAGGGGAAAGAGAAAAAGAAAGAGCAAAAAATGGAGTCCTAGTTAGTTATATATCAATTTTCAGGCCAATCAGAGCACATTTGATTCGGGTACAATCAATTTAGACGCAAATCGAATTTTTTGAAATCGGAAACAATACAAATTACAAGAAATTCACTCTTCACTACCATCAACCTTTTGCTGCCTGTCTGGTTTGCTGGATTTTCCAGGCAAAATCAGGACTGCTGGCAGGCATGGTCTTTCTAGAACTTTGTTCTCTAGGTTATATGAAACACTGCCTGCTGTCAGATTACCAAGAAAGAAAAAAGAACCCTTTATGTGCTCTATTCTTTAATATAGTGAAATGCAATAATCATTAGTCCTAGCTGAGCCTATCGAGATAAGCTTTAACTTTAACATTTGTGCCATGTGGGGGTCTGTGGTGCTATGTTTTTGGCATGGTGTGGTTCCGAGCCAAGGGTGCTTAACACAGCAGCTGGGGTGCTGTTGGGTTGCAAGCACATCATCATCAGTCCCCATGCAGTGCTATACTTAATAGTGTAAGGATCCCTCTAGAGGCAATTGGGTTTATAATCAAAATGTATAAGAACTAGAGATGAGCGAACATGCTCGAAACGAGCACTGTACCGCTCGGCTCCCTTGCGCTCGCATGGGCGCAGGCAGCCGCTTCCGTCCTCCTCAGGAGGACGGAAGCTGCTGCCTGCGCCCATGTGAGCGCAGGGGAGCCGAGCGGTACAGTGTTCGTTTCAAGCACTTTCGCTCATCTCTAATAAGAACCTCTAGCTTATTTTGATAAATGTAACTTTGAATTAATAGATCAATGTATAATATTTAGAAGTGCTATAATTGTAGAGCTAAAGAGAGCCAGTCACCCAGAAATTCACTGTTAAACCAGGCACAATACCTTGTAGAGCTAGCTCACTTCACGATCTGTTTCATTCTGGAGAAAAAGTACTTTTAATTCATATGCAAATGAGTAGTTAAGTGCACCGAGGGTGGGCCGCTCTATGCACCCTTGTTCCTTTTGAATCTTCTGCCAATCCTCCCTTTCCTTCTTGATTTACAGGGCTCAGTTCCTGCATAGTGATCTCACCTTACCCTATCAATCAATATAGTCTACAATATTTTCCTGCATAGACACTGTTGCATGCTTATGGATAAGCTTCATGACGTGTAGAAATTAGCTTATACTTTTCAACATATGCAACTATTTACATATATATCTTTTCTAATGAAACAATAACCTGTTACACTATCTAGATTTTGCTTCCAGAGGATAGTTGAGTAGAACGAAAATTTAGGAACACAGTTAATTTTGTGTTGATGTAGACATTTTACTAGTCTTCAGACCTCAGAAAAAGGTTACACAGAGTGCAGAAATAGTTATCCGATTTGCAAAAAGACCTTGCTCACTAACGACGCCTAATTAATTGACTCCCTTCATTTCTCTGTCATTATCTGCACTGTGCAGCAGTCAGCTCTCTCTGCCCCAGATTTACATTCTGTCTTTTCTAATGATCTGCTACATCTAACCAGTGTTATACCCCAAGACCAGACTGCAGTACCCAGCAACAAGGGGACATATTTGGAGAGACTATTTGTCAGAGTGATAAAAGGGTGTACGCAGCTGACTTCATTGATCAGATAAGCTAGCACACCTAGAGAAAAAAGTATACCCAAGATTCATGGCTCAGTCAATATGGATCTAAACCAACGATTATCTTCTAAATGCAGTCACAATCCATCTATATATCGATTACATTCTCCTCTGTTAACCATTACTTGAGGTATATGGAAGCAACAAATGTCCTTTGTCCTTGCTCCTACAATATTCTGCTGCTTGAAAATGTCAAATACTCAATGTTGTGGCATAATTAAAGATCATGTGTTAGTTTCCATGCCTCAGAAACACTCTACATGGTATTAAAAAAATTCATTTTCTGTATGTAAGTATTTGCTGTTTAAACTATTGCAACCTAATCCAGTACAATGACAGTCCAGTGACCATACACATTGAGGAATAATTCTAGTCGTCTACATTGTACCTGTACTGATGAATACGGTTCAATGACAATTCTGGGCGACATGATCTTTTTTCATATTTAAAAAAAAAAATACAAATGAAACTCCCAAAATGGATTGTTCAAACCATAGAAAGTTTGCTTCTGAGACGCAATGGCCCACATTTACTATGATAACACCACATACTTGGTATTGTTTGTTCCAAAATTCTTGCACACCTCTTTTTGATACAATTACTACAGGGGCGTAGCTAAAGGCTCATGGACCCTGGTGCAAGAGTTCAGCTTGCCCCTTCCCCCTTCCCTCAGCGCTGGTGCACCTAGCTTTTCTGCCGGCCAAGTCAAAAATTGAACCCCCACCCCATGCCAAATTCTCACTCTAACCTTTTCCCTCCTAACATTACGTATATCACTACAGAACATACAGGGTATGGCTACATTCACACAACAGTTGTTTTCACTTAAATGGGTCAGCAAAAATTGCGGACAGCACACTGTGTGAATGTAGCCTAATACAGCGCCCCATACCTCTTACATCCAGTGACGTCTCCTCTGATGTAGATCTTCTCTTTCCTCATCTTCTCCTTTCAGACCAGACGCCATTTTTCAGCCATTTCTCATCTCTGCAGTTTGACAGAAAAAAATCTTAGTTTATTACTTTTCCATCATCCTCCCGTCTTCTGGACAAATAATCCTACCACCCCAGTACTGTGCCACTAGTACCACACAGATAGTGCCCTTCAATAATTATTTGCGCCCAGCAAAGTATCCCTGACAGTAATAGTGTAAACATAACGTCCCCTAGAAATAACTGCGCTATGCTGATACTGTGCCAGGGTGCCCCCCACAGTAATAGTGCTCCCCAAAGTTCCAACTAATAATTCTCTGCCAGAGTGCACTTGTTAGTAATAGGAAGCCCCAGAAGTAATAATGCTTCCAATGTGCCAGTAAGAAGTGCCCCCAATAATGTGCCAGTAAGAAGTGCCCCCATAGTGCACCCCAATAATATGCCAGTAAGAAGTGCCTCAATAATGTACCAGAAGTGCCCCCAAAATTTCCCCCCTAATAATGTGCCAGTAAGAAGTGCTCCCCCCATTGATTCCCCCCAAAATCATGTGCCAATAAAAAGTGTCCCACCCCCCATACTATGCCACCCAAATCATGTGTCAGTAAGAAATGCCCCCAGTGCCATTAAGAAATGCCCCCAGTGCCCCCATGTGCCAGTAAGAAATGCCCCCAGGGCCCCCATGTGCCAGTAAGAAATGCCCCCAGGGCCCCCATGTGCCAGTAAAAATGCCCCCAGTGCCCCCATGTGCCAGTAAGAAATGCCCCCAGTTCCCCCAAGTGCCAGTAAGAAATGCCCCCAGTGCTCCCATGTGCCAGTAAGAAATGCCCCCAGTGCCCCATGTGCCAGTAAGAAATGCCCCCAGCGCCAGTAAAAATGCCCCCACTGCCCCATGTGCCAGTAAGAAATGCCCCAGTGCCCCCATGTGCCAGTAAGAAATGTCCCCAGTGCCCCATGTGCCAGTAAGAAATGCCCCCAGTGCCCCCATGTGCCAGCAAAAAAAGCCCCCCAGTGTCCCCATGTGCCAGTAACAAATGCCCCCAGTGCCCCCATGTGCCAGTAACGAATGCCCCCAGTGCCCCCATGTGCCAGTAACGAATGCCCCCAGTGCCCCCAATAGAGCTCCGGTCTGTGATTGCTCCAATAAAAAAAAAAACACTTATACTTACCTCCATTGAGCTGGCAGCGATGCAATGCAGGCCTCTTCTGGCCTGTGTCCCGCGCCGCCTGAGTAGGCCTCTGATAGGCTACAGGCACAAGGTCTGCAGCCTATCAGAGGAATGGGCAGGGTAGACACCTCTCCCTCCCCTGCCCCGCAGCACAGGCATCTGTTTCGCCGTCCTGAGGCTTCCATTGTGTGCGCAGGGCCGTGCGGCACCTTGCCTAATTGGCTGTGCGGCCCTGCAAGTAGCAAGGGGGGGCCCTCGACCCCTATAGCTACGCTACTGAATTACTATATTATTCAGATGCACCAAAAACAATGAATTTTTCTAACATCCTCATCATTTCCTGTTTTGGTCGTAGAGATTAGACCAATTTAGAGATGGTCTAAAGTTTTTGGTGGACAGAACTTTGGCACATTGGGACATATCTTTGGTGCAGAGATGGAATTTTAATACACTGGGACAGATTTTCCTTGCATGTGGACACATTTTAAGCATAAATTAAGCCAAGAAATACAGCAGGTGATATAAACTAGACTACAAGGTCTAAAGATGCTCCTGATTTATCATTCAGCATAAGCCACTGTTTTAAATTTGGCACATTTTCTGACTGTCTACATTTACTCTGTCTACCAATTAGACAGAAATAGTAAATGTGGGCCAATTAATTTAGTAATAATCGGATATGATTCATCCTGATTTGCCTTATTAGAGAATATTTTTCAAACTGAATGTTTTCACATTGGCAACCAAATTCCCATATTAGATCATGAGAATCTTTCATATTAATTTATTTAATACATCGTACAGGGCTGGTTTTAGCTTTGTTAGAAAGAGACTGTCACCTGGGATATGATATCTAATTTTTATTTACATTAATCATGGGATAACCCCTTTAATCTCAAAGTTGTAACAGAAATGACACCTCTCAGAAGTCTTCAATCTCTAAAATGTAACCTAATAAAAATTACTTTATTTTTTAACCTTTACCCTCTTTCCTTCTTTACCCTTTTTTTTTTACATTTTCAATAAATCTTTATTTATAGATTTAAGACATATATCAAGAAACATTCAATACAACATACGGCAACTTGCCGCTAGGTTACAAGTCATGCAAGTCAGACCCTGTGCGGGTGAAAAAATTACATATTTGTCATAACACATCAAGCAGAGTTTGTGTATCAAATACAATTAGCAAATAATGTCATAGATCTAATAATTCCAAGTTGCTACCTTATGTCAGGTATGCCCAAGGCTGCTGAGAACATAACATAACCTCATTCATTAGTCATCATTTATTGACTTAACCCTTTCGCGCCCAGAGGTTTTTTCGGTTATGCATTTTCGTTTTGCGCTCCCTGCCTTCAAACAGCCATAACTCTTTTATTTTTCTGTTCACATAGCTGTATGAGGGCTTATTTTTTGCGGGACAAGTTGTACTTTCCAACGCCACCATTTAATATTGCATATGGTGTAGTGGGAAGCAGGAAAAAAATTCCAAACCGGGTGAAATTGCAAAGAAAACGCTATTCCGCTACAGTTCTACGGGTTTCTTATTTACAGCGTTCGATGTGCATTAAAACTGATCTACTACTTTCATTCTACTGGTCAGTACGAATCCGGCAATACCTAATATGTATAGTTTTTCCTGCGTTTTCATAGTGATAAAATAATTAGAAAGTTGCCCTTTTTTTTTTTTTTTCCTTGTCAAATCTTGACCCCTATAACTTTTTGGTATTTATGTGTACAGAGCTGTATGGGGGCTCATTTTTTGCGGGACGATCTGAAATTTTTATTGATACCATTCTGGGGTGTGTATGACTTTTTGATCACTTTTTATTTAATTTTTTTTAGAAAAAAAAAGTGACAAAAAACGGCAAATCGCCATTTGGACGCTTTTTTCCGCCACACAATTCGCTATATTGGAATTTTTTTTTTTATATTTTAAAAGTACGGGCGTTTTCGGTCATGGTGATACCCATGATGTCTATATTTATTGTTATTTAGGTATTTATTTTTTAATTATACGGAAAGGGGGGTGATTTGAACTTTTATATCTTTTTTATTTTTTATATATTTTTTACATTTTTTTTAAATTTTTTTTTACTATTTGAAAGGTCAAATATGGGCTGATATATTGTGGCTTTTTTTTTTTTCTTTATGAGCAATCATGGATTTTATAGACTCAGAAATCCATGAATTGCTCATTTCTTATCCTGGCCTGCCATCTAGTGGCCAGAATAAGAATTGCACTTTGAAAACTGTAATCCTCACCAGCGAGGATTACAGTTTTCATATGGTGTACAGACACCCCGATTGGCCACATTCGCTTCCGGGTTGAGACACAACTAGATGCCGTGATCACGTGTGATCACGGCATCTAGGCTTCCAGGAAGACGCCGCCGATGGCGGTAAGTAGCGGCAAGTCTCTGCTGTTAGAAACAGCAGAGACTTGCCGGCCATGACGCCCGCCACACCCGCGAGCGGGCGTCATGTGCCCGCAACGCCCCAGCGCCGTACATGTACGGCGCTGGGCGCAAAGGGGTTGAAGAACAACTCCTGCAAACATTTTTATTCTCTGTATATCATGCACCTGTTAGAAAGGTGCATGATATAATTAATAATTTAATAAATTAATAATTATCATTTTCTTATCAGTGACTGTTTCTGTGAGAAAAAACCTCTCTTCTTATTGTAGCTGGGTCATGTGACCAACTGCCTGACCTCCAACTGACCCAGGACAGAAAGCCAGTAACTGCTCTCTTCATTCCTATGGGAGCCTCACTTTCAGTCTCATAGGAATACATAGAGAATTAGACTTCCTGTCCACACATAAGTCTAGTTGTGAGTTGTGTGGACAGGAAGTTGGTGGGAGTTGGTGGGTCTAATTGCTGGTCACATGACACAGATAAGAAACTTCAGGATGATATAAGTCAGAAATTCAGACACTGGTAAGAAAATGACATTCACTACAGATTATATCATGTACATTTCTAGCAGGACATGGAATAAAATTTTTGTCGGGAGTTCTTCTTTAAGCCATTCAAGCCAAGGTGACCACAATATGAGGAACTTATCGTGGGACAGTGTTTCCCAACTAGATAGTTCCTCCAATCTGTATATCTCCTGAACTCTGGCAATCCATTCATGCAGTGTGGGTGCTTTGTCAGATAGCCAGTGCAGGGGAATCAGTAATTTAGCTGCCGACAAAAGATGCGCCAGAAGTGAATATCTACCTAACTTACAGTGATGATCGGACAAATTCAAAAGAACATGTGTAGTGTCCCACTAAAAGTGTGCAGAAAGGGACACTCCAAACTGTTTTATATAGCCATGTCATCCCATCATTATGTATGCTGCTAGAATAATGTTTGTAATGTATAGGAAAAACCTTTATGGCTGAGTGTTGTAATAATCCTAACCACCACTAGATGGTGCTGTTATGCCTTTGTATATAAGGCCTAGTAACAGGAAACCAGGAGTTGGGAGATGCGAGCTAGATGTGAGGAGAGAAGTCAAAGGAGAAGCAACTCAAGTTAAGAGCAGGAGGAGAGTAGGAGCAGTCATCCAGCTTGAGGCTGCCATTTTCCCTGGCTCTGGCCAAGTCAGGATTCCATGATGGCATTTACGATTTCTAAGCCGCTAGTATCTGAGCAACTAACTGGATATAGCAAGCCTGACTGAGGTGAACACTAGAGATGAGCGAGCATGCTCGTTCGAGCATTAGGGTACTCGTAAGTGCTCGCTGCTCGGACGAGTATCTCGCCATGCTCGAGGAAATGGCAACTTCCGCATCGTGCTTTTTTGGCGCCTAAAAACACAGCCAATCACAAGCCAGGAGACTCTGCGTACCACCCAGCATCACCTGGGGCCCTTACATGTCGATAGCAGGGGTTGGCTGGCCTGATCAGGTGACCCTGGAATATACTACCGACTGGCCGCGGTGCTCGGCTCAGATGCCGTCTGGATGTCGTTAGGGATAGAGCTGCTGCCTTTCAGGGACAGTGTTAGGGCCTGCATTTAGTTGTCTGTTAGGCAGGGATCACCCACAAAGAACCCAACAGCCCTTCTAAGGGCTAGAAGACATTTTTTTTTTTTTTTGTCACTTGGCTGGCTGGCACTAGTAGTGCAGCTATCGCCATAACTAACCCTGTTTTTTTTTTAATTGTTCTATCTCAGTGATACAAATCCATTGCACACAGCACTGTGGAACCATTCTGTGTGTCACAGTTCAGCACTGACTCACTCCAATCCATATATACTGTCCAGGTGACACTTTCTGTATGTCACAGAATACAACCAAGTCATTTGCTACCATTATTATCTACAGCTTGATCCAGAAAACTCTCTGTGCGACATTTGTCTGGGTCGCAGACTAAATAGTCACCGTTAACAGGGTGTCAAGTCAGTCCTACCATAGTTCCTGCACGTCACGTTCCCAAAAAAACAAAATATTAAAAAAAAAAATATTTTTTCAGTTGTTTAAGCTCAGTGATACAAATCCATTTTACTCAGCTGCGTGTAACCTTTCTGTGTGTCACAGTTCAGTACACTAGCTCCCATCCGTATATACTGTCCAGGTGACACTTTCTGTACGTCACAGAATACAACCAAGTCATTTGCTACCAATTTCATCTACCGCTTGATCCAGAAAACTCTCTGTGCGACATTTGTCTGGGTCGCAGACTAAATAGCCACCGTTAACAGGGTGTCAGTCAGTTCTACCATAGTTCCTGCACGTCACGTTCCCAAAAAAACAAAATATAAAAAAAAAATTAGTTTTTCAGTTGTTTTAGCTCAGTGATACAAATCCATTTTACTCAGCTGTGTGTAACCTTTCTGTGTGTCACAGTTCAGCACATTCGCTCCCATCCGTATATACTGTCCAGGTGACACTTTCTGTACGTCACAGAATACAACCAAGTCATTTGCTACCAATATCATCTACCGCTTGATCCAGAAAATTCTCTGTGAGACATTTGTCTGGGTCGCAGACTAAATAGCCACTGTTAACAGGGTGTCAGTGAGTTCTACCATAGTTCTTGCACGTCACATTCCCAAAAAAACAAAATTAAAAAAAATATATATATTTTTTCAGTTGTTTTAGCTCAGTGATACAAATCCATTTTACTCAGCTGCGTGTAACCTTTCTGTGTGTCACAGTTCAGTACACTAGCTCCCATCCGTATATACTGTCCAGGTGACACTTTCTGTACGTCACAGAATACAACCAAGTCATTTGCTACCAATTTCATCTACCGCTTGATCCAGAAAACTCTCTGTGCGACATTTGTCTGGGTCGCAGACTAAATAGCCACCGTTAACAGGGTGTCAGTCAGTTCTACCATAGTTCCTGCACGTCACGTTCCCAAAAAAACAAAATATAAAAAAAAAATTAGTTTTTCAGTTGTTTTAGCTCAGTGATACAAATCCATTTTACTCAGCTGTGTGTAACCTTTCTGTGTGTCACAGTTCAGCACATTCGCTCCCATCCGTATATACTGTCCAGGTGACACTTTCTGTACGTCACAGAATACAACCAAGTCATTTGCTACCAATATCATCTACCGCTTGATCCAGAAAATTCTCTGTGAGACATTTGTCTGGGTCGCAGACTAAATAGCCACTGTTAACAGGGTGTCAGTGAGTTCTACCATAGTTCTTGCACGTCACATTCCCAAAAAAACAAAATTAAAAAAAATATATATATTTTTTCAGTTGTTTTAGCTCAGTGATACAAATCCATTTTACTCAGCTGCGTGTAACCTTTCTGTGTGTCACAGTTCAGTACACTAGCTCCCATCCGTATATACTGTCCAGGTGACACTTTCTGTACGTCACAGAATACAACCAAGTCATTTGCTACCAATTTCATCTACCGCTTGATCCAGAAAACTCTCTGTGCGACATTTGTCTGGGTCGCAGACTAAATAGCCACCGTTAACAGGGTGTCAGTCAGTTCTACCATAGTTCCTGCACGTCACGTTCCCAAAAAAACAAAATATAAAAAAAAAATTAGTTTTTCAGTTGTTTTAGCTCACTGATACAAATCCATTTTACTCAGCTGTGTGTAACCTTTCTGTGTGTCACAGTTCAGCACATTCGCTCCGATCCGTATATACTGTCCAGGTGACACTTTCTGTACGTCACAGAATACAACCAAGTCATTTGCTACCAATATCATCTACCGCTTGATCCAGAAAATTCTCTGTGTGACATTTGTCTGGGTCGCAGACTAAATAGCCACCGTTAACAGGGTGTCAGTCAGTTCTACCATAGTTCTTGCACGTCACGTTCCCAAAAAAACAAAATTTAAAAAAAAATATAAAAAAACAAATATAAAAAAAAAATTAGTTTTTCAGTTGTTTTAGCTCAGTGATACAAATCCATTTTACTCAGCTGTGTGTAACCTTTCTGTGTGTCACAGTTCAGCACACTCGCTCCCATCCGTATATACTGTCCAGGTGACACTTTCTGTACGTCACTTAATTCTACCAGACTGAACAAGTTTGTGGGTTTCAGTACACCAGGCCCGTTTAATTTTTTTTTTTTATATCTTACACTTATATACAAATAATGTTGAACCCCAGGGCTAAGGGTCGAGGACGAGGGCGTGGGCGTGGGCATTCAATTACTGCAGGGGGCAGAGGCCGTGGTCCTGGGCAGGGTGAGACAGTATCTGCTGATGAGGGAGCTTTGGAACGCCGCAGAGTTACACTCCCTAGCTTCATGTCTCAACTTACAGGGACACGTGGTAGAGGACTGTTGAAACCACAACAGTGCGAACAGCTGATGTCGTGGATTGCGGACAATGCTTCAAGTAATTTGTCCACCAGTCAGTCTTCCACGCAGTCCACCCACGTTACCCAAGGGAGCACTCCTCTGGCTCCTCCACCTCAACCTCCTTCCCCCCAGTCTGCCCCCTCCCAGGAAAATTTGGAATGTGATCCGGTATACTCTCAGGAACTGTTTTCTGGACCCTTCCCAGAGTCACAAACCACTTCTCAGGTTGCTGCTGACCTCGTTCCCGATGCCCAAGTTTTCCAACTGTCGCAGTCTGTGGGTGATGATGATGACAATGTTGAGTTAGTGGAAGAAGTTTGTAAAGAGGGTGTCAGACGATGAGGAGACACGGTTGTCAGACAGTGGTGAAGTTGTTGTTAGGGAGGAATTCCGAGGGGGGAGCAGACTGAGGAATCGGAGGATGATGAGGTGACTGACCCAAGCTGGGTTGATATGCCGAGTGAAGACAGTGCTTCTGAGGCGGAGGCGAGTGCTGCCACCAGAACAGGTTGTAAGAGGCAGTGGTGTGGCCAGAGGGAGAAGCAGGGCCAGAGCTGGTGCATCAGCAGCAACTGTTTCACGTAGTGAAGCTCCCGTGGCGAGGCCTAGATGTTCGCAAGTCTGGAGGTTCTTTAAAGAAAGTGAGGATGACCGACGGACTGTGGTGTGCAACCTGTGCCACACCAGGATCAGCAGGGGTGCCACCACTACTAGCCTAACCACCACCAGCATGCGCAGGCATATGAGTGCTAAACACCCCACTCAATGGAACCAAGGCCGTTCACCACCTCCTGCGGGTCACACCACTGCTCCTTCCCCTGTGTCACTCGCTGCCTCTGCTAGTCAACCCCTGCGTCACTCGCTGCCTCTGCTAGTCAACCCCCTGCCCAGGACCCCGGCACGAGCGCCTCCCGCCGGAATACCACACCTTCGCCTCAACGATCCTCCACAGTGTCCACCAACGTGTCCCAGCGCAGCGTTCAGCTGTCTTTACAGCAGACGCTGGAGCGCAAGAGGGAATACAGTTCCACCCACCCACATGCCCAAGCCCTCAATGTCCACATCTCCAAATTGCTTAGCCTGGAGATGCTGCCCTATAGGCTGGTAGAGACCGAGGCCTTTCGCAATCTCATGGCGGTGGCTGCCCCTCGGTATTCCGTCCCCAGCCTCCACTATTTTTCCCGATGTGCCGTCCCAGCCCTACACCAGCACGTGTCGGAGAACATCATCCGTGCCCTGACCAACGCTGTTTCTGAGAAGGTCCACCTAACCACGGACACGTGGACAAGTGCTGCCGGGCAGGGACACTATATCTCACTGACGGCACATTGGGTTAACTTGGTGGAGGCTGGGACCGAGAATGACCCTGGGGCCGCTCATGTACTGCCCACACCGAGGATTGCGGGGCCTACCTCGGTCACGGTCTCTCAGACGTACTATGCCTCCTCCTCCTCCGACCCCTCCTCCTCCTCCACCTCCTCCTCCGAATTACCATCCGTGGGCACGGCGCCTTCAGTCGGTAGCTCTAGGCGCAGCAGCAGTGCCGTGAGTAAGCGCCAGCAGGCGGTGCTCAAACTGCTGAGCTTAGGTGTCAAAAGGCACACTGCCCAAGAGCTGTTACAGGGCATCACGGCGCAGACCGATCTGTGGCTGGCACCGCTGAACCTCAAGCCAGGCATGGTTGTGTGTGACAACGGGCGTAACCTGGTGGCGGCTCTGCAACTCGGCAGACTGACACATGTGCCATGCCTGGCCCACGTGTTCAATCTCATAGTTCAGCGGTTCCTCAAGACATACCCCAATCTGTCTGATTTGCTCACCAAGGTGCGCCGCATCTGTGCGCATTTCCGCAAGTCGACCACAGATGCTGCCACTCTCAGGGCAGCGCAGCGCCGCCTACAACTGCCCGCTCACTGACTGTTGTGCGACGTGCCCACGAGATGGAATTCTACATTAAACATGTTATCCAGAGTTTACCAGCAGCGCAGAGCGATTGTAGACTGCCAGATGTCAACTTCCACCAGAACTGGTAGTCAGGTCAGTCAGATTCCTCAAGTCTACAATGAGGAGTGGACGTGGATGTCTGATATCTGCCAGGTGTTGAGCAACTTTGAGGAGTCAACACAGATGGTCAGCGGCGATGCCGCCATTATCAGCCTCACCATCCCGCTGCTTTGCCTGTTGAAAAAACTCACTGCTCAGCATCAAGTCGGATGCTTTGCGCTTGTCACAAGAGACGGTGGAGGAAAGATACGTTGCTTGATAGCCAGAGCACCCCCGGTCTGTTCCAGCGCGTATCAGAGGAGGGGGATGAGGATGAGGAGGAAGAGGAGGAGAATGTCGGCGAGACAGTAGAGGGTACCAGTGCTCAGTCCTTAACTCTTGAGCGTGTATGGGCTGAAGAGGAGGACTTGGGAGGAGGAGGAAATGGAGAGTCAGGCCAGTGAGGAGAGGGAATTCTTACGTGTTGGGACTCTGGCGCACATGGCAGACTTCATGTTAGGCTGCCTATCCGTGACCCTCGCGTTAGAAGAATTTTTCAAACACCGATTACTGGGTGTTCACTCTCCTGGACCCACGTACAAGCAGAACTTTCCACTCTCATCCCTGCAGAGGAAAGGAGTATGAGAGTGAATAGATATGAACAGGCCCTGGTGCACAAGCTGAAACAATTCTTCCCATCTGACGCCGCTAGCGGCAGAGGGCATGGTTCTGTGAGCCAAGTAGCGGGGGAGAGGAGGCGAGCAGGCAGCTTGACCAGCACTGGCAGGGGAACGCTCTCCAAGGCCTTTGCCACTTTTATGTCACCCCAGCAAGACACTGTCACCTGTCCCCAGTCTAGGCAGAGTAGGGGGGAGCTGTACAGAAAGATGGTGAGGGAGTACCTAGCTGACCATACCAACGTCCGTAGCGATCACTCTGCTCCATACAACTACTGGGTTTCAAAGCTGGACACGTGGCCTGAACTGGCGCTGTACGCCTTGGAGGTGCTGGCCTGCCCTGCCGCTAGCGTGCTGTCAGAGCGGGTATTCAGTGCAGCTGGTGGCGTCATCACCGATAAGCGTACACGCCTGTCAACTGACAGCGCTGACAGGCTGACGCTTATTAAAATGAACAAAGCCTGGATTTCACCGGAATTCAAATCTCCTCCGGGGGAAAGCAGCTAAAGATTTAAATAACTTATGTATCCGATTCCTCTTCTCTACTCCTCCTCCTACTCCTCCTCCTCCTACATATCGTCTTTGCCTAACGCTGACCCAAAAAACGCCATTTTTTAGAGGTCCAACTGGCACTCTTTTAGCACAATTTTTCAGGAGGGCCCCCTTCAGGCCCTTTATTCAAACAATTTTTCCAGAGGTCCACCTACAGGCCCTCTCTCCAAAAAATTTTTCCAGAGGTCCACCTACAGGCCTCTCTCCAAAAATTTTTCCAGAGGTCCACCTACAGGCCCTCTCTTCAAACAATTTTTCCGGAGGTCCACCTACAGGCCTCTGTCCAAACAATTTTTCCGGAGGTCCACCTACAGGCCCTCTGTCCAAACAATTTTTCCGGAGGTCCCACCTACAGGCCCTCTCTCCAAACAATTTTTCCGGAGTTCCACCTACAGGCCCTCTCTCCAAACAATTTTTTCCGGAGGTCCACCTACAGGCCCTCTCTCCAAACAATTTTTCCGGAGGTCCACCTACAGGCCCTCTCTCCAATTCCAGTTTCCAGTTTTATTTGCGCAAACTGCATACATTTTTATTTTT
>ONZH01019432.1:0-28327 GCA_900303285.1 Rhinella marina | reverse complement strand
AGAGGTGAGACCTGTTAAACATTTTGTGGGAGGCGCCCAAGAGGTGAGACCTCTTAAAGATTTTGTGGAGGCCCAAGAGGTGAGACCTGTTAAAAATTATGAGGAGGCCCAAGAGGTGAGACCTCTTAAAAATTATTTTAGGCCCAAGAGGTGAGACCGGTTAAAAATTATAGAGTAGGCCCAAGAGGTGAGACCTGTTAAAAATTATGAGGAGGCCCAAGAGGTGAGACCTCTTAAACATTTTGTGGGGCCCAAGAGGTTGAAACCTCTTAAACATTTTGTGGCAGGCCACAAGAGGTGAGACCGGATAAAAATTATGTTGAGGCACAAGAGGTGAGACCGGTTAAAATTATGAGTAGGCCCAAGAGGTGAGACCTGTTTAAAAATTATGAGGAGGCCCAAGAGGTGAGACCTCTTAAACATTTTGTGGAGGCCCAAGAGGTGAGCCATAAATATAAAAATTTTTCTGATTTACGGACCAATTCTACGGCGGTTAAGGAGGAGGAGGAGGAGGTGGAGGAGGAAATGGCACTTCATACACATGGCACTTCACTTTTGGCTGCTTTCCACTGTTGGAGAAGCAAAGTCCGGGTCAATCCACTTGCTGTTCATTTTGATTAGCGTCAGCCTGTCGGCACTGTCGGTTGACAGGCGGCTGCGCTTATCGGTAATAATGCCCCCGGCTGCGCTGAACACCCTTTCTGAAGCACGCTGGCGGCAGGGCAGGCAAGCACCTCCAAGGCGTACAGGGACAGTTCCAGCCACGTGTCCAACTTGGAGACCCAGTAAGTGTAGGACGCCGAGGGATCGGGGAGGACAGGGTTACGGTCTGCCAGGTACTCCCGCAACATCCGCCGATACTTGTCCCTCCTGCTGATAGCGGGCCCCGCAGTGATGGAAGTTGCACGAGGGGGTCCATGAACGTGTCCCACACCTTGGAGAGTGTTCCCCTGGTGGCTGTGGGCCTGATGGATGTTGTGGGACTCTGGGAGACCCTCTCCTCTCTGCCGCCAGCGATGGTGGGTGGGAAAATCTCCATCATGTTCTGCACGAGTTCCCTCTGGTATTCCAGCAATCGATTCGTCCTCTCCTCTACCGGAATAAAAGAGGAGACGTTATCTTTATACCGGGGGTCCAGGAGTGCGAAGACCCAGTACAGTTTGTTCTCCACTATCCGGACAACACGTGTGTCCCGGGAAAAGCAGCCCAGCATGAAGTCAGCCATGTGTGCCAGACTCTGAATAGGCATGACCTCACTGCCCCCACCAGAAGGATCACTTGCCATTTCCTCCTCTTCCTCTTCCGCCTCCTCTCCGCCCCATCCGCGCTGAACCAATGGGACGCACACAGCCTGACTGCTACCCTCGCCGCCAGCATCCTCCTCCTCTTCCACAGCCACCTCCACGTCGTCCTCCTCCTCTTCATCCTCCTCCTCCTGCAACTGCCACCGTGAAGCAGACAAAAGTGTGGTCTGACTGTGTAGCTCCGTTGCGTCTCCTCCTACCCCCGTCTCCTCTGCGTGCAATGCGTTCTCCCTTATTGCGATGAGCGATTCTTTAAGGACGCCTAGGAGCGGGATGGTTACGCTCACTATAGCGTCCTCGCTGCTGACCTTCTTGGTGGACTCCTCAAAGATACGCAGTACATCGCATATGTCTGCCATCCATGGCCACTCGTGGTTGGCAAACTGAGGGAGCTGAGTTGGAGGCACGCGTGGATTCATTATCTGGTACTCCATCAATGCTCTCTGCTGCTCACACACCCTGGCCAACATGGAATAGGTGGAATTCCAGCGAGTCGGCAGGTCGCACAACAGCCGATGTTCAGGCAAATGGAGGCGTTGCTGGAGTTTTTTTAAGCTAGCAGCAGCTACAGTTGACTTCCGAAAGTGAGCGCACAAGCGCCGCACTTTCACCAGTAGCTCTGCCAGGTTGGGGTAAGTCTTCAGAAATTTTTGGACTACCAGATTAAAAACGTGGGCCAGGCATGGTACGTGATTGAGTTCGGCAAGCTCCAGAGCCGCCACCAGGTTACGGCCGTTATCGCACACGACCATGCCTGGTCCTAGCTGCAGCGGCGACAGCCACATCTCCGTCTGCTGCAATATGGCGTCCCTCACCTCTGGGGCGCTGTGCTTCCTGTCGCCCAAGCTGATGAGCTTAAGCACCGCCTGCTGACGTCTCCCCGCGCCAGTGCTGCAACGCTTCCAGCTAGCGGCTGAGGGAGATGTTAAGGCACAGGAGGAGGAGGAGGAGGAGGAGGAGGAGGGGGGTTTATCAGAACCCATGCTGGCAATCTTGGGCGGGGGTGGTAGGTAGGCCGTCTCTGTTTGCGACCCCGTCCCCGCCTCCACTACATTCACCCAGTGTGCCGTCAGAGAAATGTATCGTCCCTGGCCGCAAGCGCTTGTCCATGAGTCGGTGGTCAAGTGGACCTTTGCGCTGACTGCGTACCTCAGGGCCCGCCTGATGTTACGCGACACGTGCTGGTGCAGGGCGGGGACGGCACTCCGGGAAAAGTAGTGGCGGCTAGGGACGGAATAGCGAGGTGCGGCAGCCGCCATCAGGTCGCGGAAGGCCTGCGTCTCCACAAGCCTAAACGGCAACATCTCCAGGGCCAGCAGTTTGGAGATGTGGCAGTTTAAGGCTTGGGCTTGGGGGTGACTCGAGGCGTACTTCCGCCTGCGGTCGAACGCCTGCGAGATGGACAGTTGTTGGGACGAGGAGTGTGAAGGTGCAGGCGAAGAGGCGGGGGAAGGGGCGGGGGAAGGGGAGGCTGAAGGAGAAGGCCCCAAAGTAGCAGAGGCAGAGGCAGATGTGGAGGTGTCCTGGCTGGAGGTCTGGACCGCAGTGGCAGCACACAACAAAGGGGAAGAGGCAGTGGCAGCAAGACCGGGCGCAGTTTGTATTGCGTTTGCTCTCTCCCACTCAGCCCAGTGCTTGAATTCCAAGTGACGCCGCATGCCTGAGGTGGTCAGATTGCTCTTCTCAGAGCCCCTACTCAGTTTTGAGTGGCAGAGTGTGCAAACCGCGCTCAGTTTGTCATCCGCACAAACATTAAAATATCTCCACACCACAGAAGTACGAGGCCTCGATGGGGGAGCTTCGCGCGACTGGCCGCTGGCGGGAACAGCTTCGGCCCTGCTGGCTGTGGCCTCACTTCTCTGTCTGAACTGTCCTCTGCCTGTGGCCATCCCTCTGCCTGTGGCCATCCCTCTGCCTGTGGCCATCCCTCTGCCTGTGGACATCCCTCTGCCTCTGGACATCCCTCTGCCTGTGGACATCCCTCTGCCTCTTGCTGCCTTTTTCGGTGCTGCGCAGACCACCACCTCTCCACTGCTTTCCTCGCTGGACATCACCCCTGGCCAAGTGGGGTCGGTCATTTCGTCATCCACCAGCTCCTCTTCCACTTCCTCACTCTGCTCCTCCTCCTGCCCACTGGACATTCCAACAGCCTCCCTTGATGGCAACTGCGTCTCATCATCATCATCGCTCATGATAACAGATGCTGGCTCAGGGTCCACATCAGCAGGAGATGGCGAAAACTCCAGTGTTTGGGCATCACTACAAACAAATTCCTCTGCTAGCTCCTGGGATTCTTCCGGCACATCTGAAAAAGGACCCGAAAAGAGCTCCTGGGAGGGGTCAAGGGTGGGATGACTCTGTTGGCCAGGTGTGGAGGAAGGAGGGTCAGAGTGAGACTGTGTGGATGACTGGCTGGTGGACAACTGTGTGGAAGCGCTATCGGCTATCCATTGCACCACCTGTTCAACCTGCTCAGGCCTCAACAGCGGTGTAACCCGCCCCCTGCTTAACTGTCCCATAAAGGCAGGGATTCTGGATGAGCGGGATCCTGGCTGATCCTCACCAGCACACATTGTATACCCACTGGCTTCAACAAGGCCCCCAACAGCATTTCCGCGCCCCCGTCCTCGTCCACGTCCACGTCCTATTCCGCTAGCCCCCCTCCGCATTTTTTTTTTTTTTTGTTGCAAATACAATATTTGGGTATATAATTAGGTATGTGAAATACTTTAGCAAGAGAACGCACAGTACTGTGGCCTATTAAAAGGCCTAGATATTGTATATTTCAAAGTACACAGCCGTGTAGTAACTGAACAGACGGTGGGTATTTACACCAGATATGTGAGATAATTTAACAAGAGAACGTACAGTACAGTGGCCTATTAAATGGCCTAGATATTGTATATTTCAAAGTACAAAGCCGTGTAGTAACTGAACAGACGGTGGGTATGTACACCAGGTATGTGAGATACTTTAACAAGAGAACGCACAGTACAGTGGCCTATTAAATGGCCTAGATATTGTATATTTCAAAGTACAAAGCCGTGTAGTAACTGAACAGACGGTGGGTATTTACACCAGGTATGTGAGATAATTTAACAAGAGAACGCACAGTACAGTGGCCTATTAAATGGCCTAGATATTGTATATTTCTAAGTACACAGCCGTGTAGTAACTGAACAGACGGTGGGTATTTACACCAGATATGTGAGATAATTTAACAAGAGAACGTACAGTACAGTGGCCTATTAAATGGCCTAGATATTGTATATTTCAAAGTACAAAGCCGTGTAGTAACTGAACAGACGGTGGGTATGTACACCAGGTATGTGAGATACTTTAACAAGAAAACGCACAGTACAGTGGCCTATTAAATGGCCTAGATATTGTATATTTCAAAGTACAAAGCCGTGTAGTAACTGAACAGACGGTGGGTATGTACACCAGGTATGTGAGATACTTTAACAAGAGAACGCACAGTACAGTGGCCTATTAAATGGCCTAGATATTGTATATTTCAAAGTACAAAGCCGTGTAGTAACTGAACAGACGGTGGGTATTTACACCAGGTATGTGAGATAATTTAACAAGAGAACGCACAGTACAGTGGCCTATTAAATGGCCTAGATATTGTATATTTCAAAGTACACAGCCGTGTAGTAACTGAACAGACGGTGGGTATTTACACCAGATATGTGAGATAATTTAACAAGAGAACGTACAGTACAGTGGCCTATTAAATGGCCTAGATATTGTATATTTCAAAGTACAAAGCCGTGTAGTAACTGAACAGACGGTGGGTATGTACACCAGGTATGTGAGATACTTTAACAAGAAAACGCACAGTACAGTGGCCTATTAAATGGCCTAGATATTGTATATTTCAAAGTACAAAGCCGTGTAGTAACTGAACAGACGGTGGGTATGTACACCAGGTATGTGAGATACTTTAACAAGAGAACGCACAGTACAGTGGCCTATTAAATGGCCTAGATATTGTATATTTCAAAGTACAAAGCCGTGTAGTAACTGAACAGACGGTGGGTATGTACACCAGGTATGTGAGATACTTTAACAAGAAAACGCACAGTACAGTGGCCTATTAAATGGCCTAGATATTGTATATTTCAAAGTACAAAGCCGTGTAGTAACTGAACAGACGGTGGGTATGTACACCAGGTATGTGAGATACTTTAACAAGAGAACGCACAGTACAGTGGCCTATTAAATGGCCTAGATATTGTATATTTCAAAGTACAAAGCCGTGTAGTAACTGAACAGACGGTGGGTATTTACACCAGGTATGTGAGATAATTTAACAAGAGAACGCACAGTACAGTGGCCTATTAAATGGCCTAGATATTGTATATTTCAAAGTACACAGCCGTGTAGTAACTGAACAGACGGTGGGTATTTACACCAGATATGTGAGATAATTTAACAAGAGAACGTACAGTACAGTGGCCTATTAAATGGCCTAGATATTGTATATTTCAAAGTACAAAGCCGTGTAGTAACTGAACAGACGGTGGGTATGTACACCAGGTATGTGAGATACTTTAACAAGAGAACGCACAGTACAGTGGCCTATTAAATGGCCTAGATATTGTATATTTCAAAGTACAAAGCCGTGTAGTAACTGAACAGACGGTGGGTATGTACACCAGGTATGTGAGATACTTTAACAAGAGAACGCACAGTACAGTGGCCTATTAAATGGCCTAGATATTGTATATTTCAAAGTACAAAGCCGTGTAGTAACTGAACAGACGGTGGGTATTTACACCAGGTATGTGAGATAATTTAGCACGAGAACGCACAGTACAGTGGGCTATTAAAATGCCTAGATATTGTATATTTCAAAGTACAAAGCCGTGTAGTAACTGAACAGACGGTGGGTATGTACACCAGGTATGTGAGATAATTTAACAAGAGAACGCACAGTACAGTGGCCTATTAAATGGCCTAGATATTGTATATTTCAAAGTACAAAGCCGTGTAGTAACTGAACAGACGGTGGGTATGTACACCAGGTATGTGAGATACTTTAACAAGAGAACGCACAGTACAGTGGCCTATTAAATGGCCTAGATATTGTATATTTCAAAGTACAAAGCCGTGTAGTAACTGAACAGACGGTGGGTATTTACACCAGGTATGTGAGATAATTTAACAAGAGAACGCACAGTACAGTGGCCTATTAAATGGCCTAGATATTGTATATTTCAAAGTACACAGCCGTGTAGTAACTGAACAGACGGTGGGTATTTACACCAGATATGTGAGATAATTTAACAAGAGAACGTACAGTACAGTGGCCTATTAAATGGCCTAGATATTGTATATTTCAAAGTACAAAGCCGTGTAGTAACTGAACAGACGGTGGGTATGTACACCAGGTATGTGAGATAATTTAGCACGAGAACGCACAGTACAGTGGGCTATTAAAATGCCTAGATATTGTATATTTCAAAGTACAAAGCCGTGTAGTAACTGAACAGACGGTGGGTATTTACACCAGGTATGTGAGATAATTTAACAAGAGAACGCACAGTACAGTGGCCTATTAAAATGCCTAGATATTGTATATTTCAAAGTACAAAGCCGTGTAGTAACTGAACAGACGGTGGGTATTTACACCAGGTATGTGAGATAATTTAGCACGAGAACGCACAGTACAGTGGGCTATTAAAATGCCTAGATATTGTATATTTCAAAGTACAAAGCCGTGTAGTAACTGAACAGACGGTGGGTATTTACACCAGGTATGTGAGATAATTTAACAAGAGAACGCACAGTACAGTGGCCTATTAAAATGCCTAGATATTGTATATTTCAAAGTACACAGCCGTGTAGTAACTGAACAGACGGTGGGTATTTACACCAGGTATGTGAGATAATTTAACAAGAGAACGTACAGTACAGTGGCCTATTAAATGGCCTAGATATTGTATATTTCAAAGTACAAAGCCGTGTAGTAACTGAACAGACGGTGGGTATGTACACCAGGTATGTGAGATACTTTAACAAGAAAACGCACAGTACAGTGGCCTATTAAATGGCCTAGATATTGTATATTTCAAAGTACAAAGCCGTGTAGTAACTGAACAGACGGTGGGTATTTACACCAGGTATGTGAGATAATTTAGCAAGAGAACGCACAGTACAGTGGCCTATTAAAATGCCTAGATATTGTATATTTCAAAGTACACAGCCGTGTAGTAACTGAACAGACGGTGGGTATTTACACCAGGTATGTGAGATAATTTAGCAAGAGAACGCACAGTACAGTGGCCTATTAAAATGCCTAGATATTGTATATTTCAAAGTACACAGCAGTAGTGCCAAATATAGTTTGGTATGTAGCAGAGCACCTAATACACCACTAATGCCTCTCTCTGTCCCTACTCCAGCAGCTATCCCTGAATACAGCAGCCGTTCTCTGTAAAGTCTATATTGTAGTAAAGCTATCACTGAAGTCCACTGTAGTAGCCCTGATAAGGGCTTTTAATCACGCTCCTGCCTGTCCAACAGCTAAAATCTGTCTCTCCCTTCTCCAGCCTCTGTCCCTGACTAAGTTCACGCAGCATATGCGTACGAGCAGGAAGAGCTGAGTTTTTATGATTCGAGGTCACATGGTTTTTCCAGCCAATCCATGTAGACGCTGTTTTCGCGCTGCCAGCGTGCTCAGCGTGCCTGTCATACCCCCCCTGCATGTTGATTGGTGGAAAAAGAGCGCCAGGGAAGGTGGGAGGGGAAACGAATTCTAAGTGCGCCATCGCCGTTATACTCGATTGAAATCGAGTGTGCCGAATATCGTAGTATTCGATCGAATACCGGCTCGATCGAACACTACTCGCTCATCTCTATTAATAATAATAATTATCAATGTTGTTTCTCTGCCAATTAACTTGGCAGTGGCAGTGCAAGGTGAAAACTTGTACGGTCGTTACCCTTTTAGCAAACAATCAAATTATAGAAAAATATGGAAGACTTAGACTTATTTTACATACTCAGTACAGCCTTCCGGTAGGCTGTTCAGGCATAGAATTCTGGGAATCAGCTGGACAAAATCTGCAACAGTTTCTGTCTGGTTAATTCTGGACATATTTTCCAGGATGTGGCCAGATCTGCCCACTATAGCTAATAGGGCCAGAAGGCATTCTGGTAGCATCAGCGAATCTGGAGAACACTGGCAGAATATTCTCTGCCATAGCAGCCTGCCGGAATCATGAGCTGCAAATATGAAACTAGCCTTACATAGAATCCGAACCGTGCCCTGCAAGATACAACTACAGGTATATAATTTTTCATTACTGGATTGTTACTATTGGTTAAGATTATTTCAGCAATATTATATGAGGCACTGATATTTAGGTAATTTCTTAAAGGGACACTATCGCGAAGAAAAAATTTTTGATATGTTTTACAACATAACAAAAGCAGGTTTTAACATAATGTATTTTTCAAATTGTGTAAATGTTTTTTTTTTAATTCAGTTTTCTTGCCTTACATGGGGGCTGCCATGTTGGAAGTAAAGTGTGACAGTCTGGATTTACAACACAATGGCACCTCAGGCATGTACATAGGCTTCCTCAGTCGCTGCTGACCCTATAGAGAATGAATGGAAGATGTGAGCCCGCCCCTGTGATGACACCAGTAACACACAGCCAGGTCCTCCCTCCTTGCTGCTGGGGACTCAGAAACAGAGTAGATGGAGGTTCTTGGGGCTGTAGGACCTTAGTGATGTAATCAGCCATGTGACCAGTGGGGGAGGAGACTGAGGAGCAGAGATCTGTGTTTTTGTAATGAAGCCATTGTCTCATCTTATCTTGCTGAAGCAGTGATGTCACCGCTGAAGGTGTGAATTGGTGATGTCATTGGTACCACCCACTTTTTTGCAGCATGCCTACTTACAGGTTGCTCAAAGCCTCATTTGGCCAGCAGAGCTCCCCCTGGTGACCAAAGATGGTAAATATGGTAAAATCTAATATTTATTTATAATATTTCACACATTGGAATTTTTATTTATTTATTTATTATTTCTTACAAATATATAATAGATTTTTTTAGCATAAATAAAATATAGAGCAGGTTTTTGTGATAGATTCCCTTTAAATAGAGCTTCACAAAAAATATTATCATTAATCTTTAGAAGTTGTTCCTGTGTCAAAAGTGCAAATGTTAAAATATAACTGCTTATTTCTATAAACCATTTTCTAAAGCTATAGTCTTTCAAGTGTAAAATTTCATTCTACCCTACTGAATAGCTAATAAACCTCTTTTTAATTTATAGTAAACTACAAATGCATTCCTTCACATTTACTGGAGTTAGTTTATGCTTTTGAAAAGCATATTTTGAAAAGACAACCTCTGGATATGATGCTGAGCATGTGCACTCAATTTCTTTGGTTAACCATAGCGAGGCCTGTTCTGAGTGTAGTCTGTTTTGTTAAATCTCTGTATGGTCTAGGCCACCATGCTGAAGCTCAGTTTCAGGCTGTTGACAATCTTCTTATAGCCTAGGCTTTTTATGTAGAGCAACAATTCTTATTTTATATCCTCAGAATAATCTTTGCCATGAGGTGCCATGCTGAACTTCCAGTGATCAGTATGAGGCAGTGTGAGAGCGATAACACAGAATTTAACACACCTGCTCCCCATTTACATCTGAGTCACATGCCACTGGGGAGGGAAAATGGCTAATTGGGCACAATTTGGCCATTTTCACTTTGGGGTGTACTCACTTTTGTTGCCAGTGGTTTAGACATTAATGACTGCGTGTTGAGTTATTTTGAGGGCACACCAAATTTACACTGTAATACAAGCTGTACACTGACTACTTTACATTGTGTCACAATGTAATATATTCAGTGTTGTCCCATGAAAAGATATAATAAAATATTTACAAACATGTGAGGGGTGTACTCTCACTTTTGTGAGATACTATATAACATTTTGCTATTGATTTAGACCAGGGATGCTCAACCTGCGGCCCTCCAGCTGTTATAAAACTACAACTCCCATCGTGCCCAGCTGTAGGCTGATAGCTGTAAGCTGTCTGGGCATGCTGGGAGTTGTAGTTTTGCAACAGCTGGAGGGCTGCAGGTTGGGCATCCTTGATTTAGACAGTGCAAACTTTAGGCCGTTTTTCCTTGAACTGATGGCCATGCAATTATCGGAAATAAACCAAACATTCCCAATATTTACCTGATCGTAAGCAGAGGTGATGACCACATTTACATGAACAAATCGTCTCCTCTGTATGGGGATGAGCAATCTCTACTGTTTACATAGGATGACATGCTGCTGCCAAATGCTTGTTCCTGGTAGTTTTCCTGACTATTTTCATAGGGTAACACTTTATATCTTTGCATAGTCTGGCATTATATGGGACTTGTATGCATTATTTAATCATATTCATTAGGTAGCAAATTTGAATTAACTTTTCATGAATTTTATTTCTTACAGTATTTGTTTATACAATCTAAATAAATTGATCAGGTTTTGTTCTCGTTTTTGAATGCAATTTTGAAACCAACACCATGAGGGGATCATAAAGGTAAGGATATCAGAAAGATTCTACCTCTAGGCTTGTTTGAACCCAACCCTGGTTTTTGTTTAAGAACTGTATTAAAAAACCTGAAAAAAGAACCTCAATGCATATGGATAGCCATATACTCATATTGGTACCTCTGGAGTTATTTGTAATGAATGTAATATGTTTAGTATTTGCAGAGTTAAATGTTGGTATATTAACACAGAATATTTTCCTGATTCCAGATATTTTTCATTTGTTATAGTTGTACTTTTTATCTTGTATTTACAAAATAGCTATGGTCACTTTTTTATATTTGTAAATTTATGCATTTATTATTTTCCCTTTTTTACCCTGCTAAACATGATACACAGTTATAATTGATCTAATTTTTGCACTTTCACTACATGATCTTTTTAAAAATAAGATTTGGTAAGTTTAAATTTACTTATTGATGTTGCTGGTTGCGGATGTACTGAGTATTGTAACAAACTATCCCTGGATATTAAAACTTCAGTTTGATTTTATGCCAAAAATTCACCAGTTGTGAAACCGATGATCAAAACTACATAAAACTGGGGTACTTGCTTACCCAAACCCCCTTCCCCGTCCACCCCACACCCACAATTTTAGGGGAAAATTTGCAGATTGTGGTGCAACTAATCATTGTGCCACAATCTGCACTAGAAATACACCTAATATACGGTAGGTGTATTTCTGGATAATAAATGAACCCCTATCTGCTAAAATGTAACAAAGAACCTCCTACATGTGGGTGATAGACTAGGGGTAGTGCTGGCCCTAATGTGCCCTATATCAGAGCCCCAAAAAGGATGGCCAGCCGCTTCCACCTCACCGCTATGTCATTGGGCCACTCTGTGGACTTATCATGCTGTTCCCACCCTCTCCACTTCATGACTGGGCCGCTATTTTGCCTTTCGGCCTGGCTGACATCATCATTTATTTGAACCTTCTTCTGATCTGTCAGAAGGAAGGGAAAATGAGACTCACAACAGATCTTGTCTATGTGGCAGCTGTAAGGCCTGTATGTCACGGTCCCATCAGAATTGGCTTATGATTTGGTAGCCAAAAGCAGGAGTGCGTACAAAACACAGAAGACATGCAAATATTCAATTCACGTGTCACCTCTGTTTTGGATCCACTTCTGTTTTTTTTTTGGGGGGGGGGGCATTAGCAATACTGATGGTTTACTGACTAAATGCTGACCGAGTGAAGGCGGATGCTCCACAGACAGGATCTGTTTTTTGGGGGTTATTGTTCTGATGGATCAGAGGATAGGCAAAATAATTAGTGACGTCAACACAAACTTACTGCTGACACCCACTCAACTCTGTCGGTGGGACTCTACTAGTATAAGTGTTTAATAGAACAGTTTCTGTAGAAATCTATGTGGAATCAGTGAATTGGTGTAAAAGGAGTGCGCTCTTTCACGCTATATTAGGATCTTGGGCCTCTGTACGGTTCTTTATACTTGGTGCTAACATTGACCTGTAAGGTTGAGGTCACACTTGAGTTATTTGGTCAGTTTTGGCCTTATAACTGCCCAAATTAAGTTAAGTGTGCAGTGATTCTAAGAGCGACGCCTGTCATCTGAGTGTCATAATGACTCACAGTATTGTTTCTTTATTCTTTATTCTTTTTAATTTTTCAAAATTTTATCACATTAATCACATAAAATGACCATAGTGCTAATTTTTGTCACAATATCAGCATATTTCACTAGCAGATTTTTATCACATTGCTAAAAAAATAATAATATAGTGCATATATCATTAGCCTTAGATATCACATTCTAATACAAAAACACCACAAACACAAAATAACACAAAAAACATACCCCCTCCAAAAAAAAAAAAAAAAAAAAAATACCAAATTAAATCAAATCCTCTCCATCCTCCAACAGCCTTAAGCCACAAGGCCCACGTTGAAGCATATCTATCCATCTGGGTTTATTTTACATATATTCCTTTTTCCAAGTGTATTATTTTATTAACTTCTCCACATATTGTTTTACTGTAGGTATTTTCTCGTTTATCCAAAATTGCGCTATAAGCTTCCCTGCCTGATACAACAACCTTAAGATCGCCAACTTGCTATTTGCAGGGGCCCCAATCCTATTCGGGGAGCCAAGAATACACAGAGCAGAATCTTCCATCAAAAAAATACCATAAGCCTCGCCAATTACTCTCAATATATCCCTCCAATATTCTTTTATTTTCGGACAATGCCAGAACATATGGAGCATATCTGCTTGCTCCGACTGACAACGTGGGCATAAAGAGTCCTCTCTTACTCCTGCTTTATACAGTGCGTTTGGTGCTTTATACACCCTATGCACTATATAAATCTGCGATAGCCTGTGCATATGGCTCAGTGATAGAGACGGTATATAACTAAGGATCTCCTTCCATTCTTTATCTGACAAGGGTCCTACATCCTGCTCCCATTTATTCTTTACTATCAGTGGATAAGATTTTACATATTCTCTTAACAGATAATAGTACACCCTTGATACTAATCCTTTTATCTCCTCACTATCCAAAATTAATAAAGCTATACTATTTTGCTCCACACCCATTCTTATAGTTTTATTTTGAGTTTCTAGTGCATGGCGTAGTTGCAGATATTGGTAGAAATGTTTATTGGACAAACCATGTTCCTGTTGTATTGCCACAAACTGTTTTAGTTCATAACCTCTATAAATATGGTGAAATGTGAGAATCCTTTTTTTTTCCATCCAGAGAACCCCTCCAAACCACATAATTCTGGCAACCACGTTGTATCCCATATTGATGTGTGGCTTGTTGGGCCCATTAGGCCTTGCAGTCTCCTCACCTTCCACCATATTTTGTCCATTAAGAACAGTGTTGGATAATACTTAATCTCCTTCCTAAAACCTCCTGCTTCCAAGATAGATACCAAATTATCCTTCTTTAGAAGGTTTTTCAAGATATTATACGTCCTATCATTATAACCTTCTTTCCCCCATCCACTGAATTGTTTCATTTCTGTTGCATAGAAATACATTTCTGGGTTTGGTACTGCCAAGCCCCCCTCCCTGATATCACAATACAGGGTTTCCAATTTAATACTTGGATATCCAGATCCCCAAACAAGAGATCTAAATAGCCATTTAACCTTCCCAAAAAATTCCTTAGATATCCAAATGGGACTGTTATAAATATAATATAATAATTGCGGCAGCCAATCATTTTAATTAACTTGTCCCACTACTGTGATCAGTAATTTTCCCCATGATGTCAATTTTTCTCTAAATTTCCTTAATAGGGGTATCAAGTTTAATGGATTATAACTAGTAATATTTGCTGTAATCCTCACTCCTAAATAGCGGAATTGCGTCACACATTTCAGTGGATAGTCGTTCATTTCTACTCCCAATGGAAGCGGGTCCAGGTACATTATAGTAGATTTATTCCAATTTATTTTTATTTCTGAATAATCCCCGTATTCCGTTATCAATGACATTGTCTTAGGAAGAGAGATCTGTATCTTATCCTGGAACAACAATATGTTGTCAGCATAAACCGCTATTCGATCTTCATCCCCACCACATACCACTATCACTCTATCTGCCCTAATTATTGCTGCCAGCGGCTCCACCGTTAATGTAAATAGGAGAGGTACCAAGTACCAAGACACTTTGGACAATTGTATGCTTCCAATTTTGTGGGAACAGTTTAGGGAAGGCTCTTTTCTGTTCCTTCATAACTGTGCCCTCAGTGAAAAAGGGGTACGATCTCCCTGGGGAGAGAGCGCTTTAATAGGCGTGAGAAGACTTATAGGCCATTCATGCTCCTCTGGAATTCTGGGAAGAAAAAAGGGATGCCCTTAAAAGCACGGCTGGGTGAGTTTGGTGTGAAAGAAATTGACTAACTTGAGTCCTCACCTCAACCCATCAAACACCTTTGGGATTAATTAGAACAGAGGTTGCGAGCCAGGCACTGTCATCTAACTAGAGATGAGCGAATCTATTCGCCGCTTCATAGATTCGTATCGAATCCTCCATTTTTCCTACTCCGAAGCGAATCCGGATTTTTTTCAGATTCGCTTCGTATTATTTGCAAATACTCTTAAAATTTTGAACGCTAACGCTACGTACGCTACGTACGCATTCTTCTTGCCCCCTCCTCCGGCGCCCTGAAGCGGGAAAATGACGATACGCCCCCTCAAGAGTGGGAATGTGAAGATACGCCCTCCTGAAGCTGGAAAAACCAGCCCAGCCCGCCGTGAACTAACTATTTGCACATGTAGGGAGTGAAGACTCCTCCCTCATTACTCCACCCTCCTCTCCAGTTCAAGCCAGCAATGAACAAGATCCAGAGTCAGATCACAGAAAACATCATGGCGAAAGAACTGCGACCCAAGTGGGAAGAGATGGTCTTTGGGGACGAGTACCCGAACCACCGACCGCTCCCGAGATCAGAGCGGCACAACTGTGCAAGAGAGTTTCACCGGCTCATGACTCCATATTCGCCTTGCTGGCTGGTGCGACTGCTGCGGTGGAGGCGGCTGGAGCGTCCACTTTGCCGCACAGGAGGAGAACAACACCTTTCTTTCGGCAGAATCCGATTGTGCCAGCATTGGTGACGGCCCACGCCCAGACCCTATGGGACTACAAGAATGCAGTGGAGGACTAGGTCATCCAAATACTGGACGGTCCAAGACCGGGAGACCCTATACTGGAGCAGTGAAAGGGAACCGTCCTGCGGTTTTCTTTGGAGCGAGGCTCTGGCTTCCTGGCGGATGACGAGGATGGTAAGGAGTACTTTGTGGGCCGCAGGTCAGTGAAACAGCCGTACCTGCCCAAGCCCATCACAGCCTGTACGTGGGGGATCAGGTGGAATACACCCCCATTGCATCCCTGAAAGGCGCCATTGCTACCGGGGTTACCGTAAGCCCCTGGTCCCTGCATCACCACCTGAAGTTTGGCCGGAGGAACCACCAGGCGAAGTACCGGTGCGCTGCCTTCAGGAGTTACCAGATTGCACCCTCCGTTTCAGGGAGAAGCCACAGCCGGAGCCTCTGATCCCTGGATTGCCAGTGCCATCACCATCACAGTCCTTTCAGCTGGGTCAGCTGACGACTTCATTGTTTACGTTCTAGTCCACGGTGATCCACCAGTACCAACTACCCTGGAAGATGAAGCCATCAGCAGCCAGGGGAGCTGGGACTTCTTCCCTGGGTGCAACCTTGCCTCAACCCCTGCAGCCAGAAGTCCTTACCCCTGCTGTCCCGTGCATATGACGTAATCGCGAGTCAATAGTACGCTAAGGATTCATATGCACTTAATGCTTACGTATTGCGTACTTTTAACAAAACTGACTCTATGTTCATAATTTGTGTAGAAATGTTCTCCAAACAACGATTATTTTTTTCACGCAAAATCGACCGAATAAATTAAGATTATTGATGTATTAAGAACGAATCTTGTCAGAAATTCGTCGATTATTCGCCGAAGCGAAATGTGGATGATTCGCTCATCTCTACATCTAACATAAATGTCTGACCTCATTAATGCTCTTCTGAATGAATAGGAAATTATTCCAATAGACATACTCCAAAAACTTGTAGAAAGCCTTCCAAAAAGAGTGAAATCTAGCTGCAAAGGAAGTTGTGGTTTTGGGGTTCCAACTATATATTAATGACTATGGGTTTTTAGAATGAGACACTCCTTTAGGTGTAATGTGTAGGTTTCCCAATATTTGTGTCAGTATAATATATATTTAACCCCTTTAACCACGGGCCTGTTTTCACCTTCCTGCCCAGGCCATTTGTTGCAAATCTGACATGTCACTTTATGTGGTAATAACTTTGGAACACTTTTACTTATCCAGGCCATTCTAAGATTGTTTTCTCTTCACATATTGTGCTTCACGACAGTAGTAAATTTGTGGCAAAATATTTCATTTTTATTTATTAAAAAAATACCAAATTTACCAAAAATTTTGAAAAAATACATAGTAATACCTCCAAAATAGTTATTATTTTACATTTCCCATATGTCTACTTTATGTATCATTTTATAAATGTAATTTTACTTTTTTAGGCTTAGAAGTTTAGAAGCCATTCAGATATAAAGTGATTTTGAGGAGCTTACGTAATGGAAACCATCCATAAATGACCCCATTTTAGAAACTACACCCCTCAAATTAAAAAAAAAACTGATGTTGAAAACCTTGTTAACCCTTGAGGTGTTCCACAAGAATTAAAGGAAAATGGAGGTGAAATTTCAAAATTTCACTTTTTTGGTAGATTATTCATGTTAATAATTTTTTTCTTGCAACACAGCAAGGGTTAACAGCAAACTAAACCTCAATATACATTGCTCTGATTTAGATATGGGCGAATCGATTTGTTGATTCGTTGATTCGTATTGAATCTCGGGAATTTTTAGCTGCGAAGCGAATCCGAATATTAGGTGATTCACTTCAGCTTTGTACGCATTCGCTACGTAGTTTGTCCTTTAAATTATACGCTATCGCTACGTATAAGGTACTCTATACGCTGTTGCGTACAAATTAAATTCATTAGCGATGAAGAATCCTCCCCGGTAGCTCCGCCCCCTTCTCCAGTGTGAGAGGAAGACGAGGCAACTCAGGCAATTAAGATGGCGAGACAGCGAGGCCCTGACTGGGGAGGCATGGTGTGGGGCACCGACCCCTATGAGGAGAAGGAACCAGAGATCTACGTCTCTCAACATGTCCGGCAGCCTAAGAAGTCGGTTGAGGTGCTCTGCCGCGCAAGGACTACTCACTTCACCAAAATTTGATGGTCCCCGAAGCTGTCACCCGGAACTCCCTGACCCTCTGGGAATACAAAAAGTTGGTAGAGGAGTGGGTTGTGTAGGAGTTGGAGCACCCACAGTCCGGTGACCCCAAGCTGGAGCATAGAAAGGGTGCCGTTATGTGGTTCAGTGTCGAACGGGGAGTTGGTTTTATCGCAGATGAGGAGACGGCAGAAGAATTATACGTGAACCGCCATTCTGTAAAGCGGCCATATCTTCCACACAGGGGATTACGTGGAGTATACCCCTATGAAGATTACGTGGAGTATACCCCTATGAAGAGCCTCCAAGGCCCCTTTGCTACTGGGGTGAAACTCCTTATGCGACCAGCTACTCCTGCAGCGCCCCCGGAAGACTGGACTGAGGAGCCTCAGGCCGCAGAAGAGGCTCAGTTTTCCCATGAGACCAATGATGGGACTCTGCGATCTGAGGAGAAATCCCAAGCTCAGCTGGAACCCCTGATACCAGAGTTGCCACCGCCACCGATCCTTCATGTGGGACAGATAACTACCAACAGTTTCGTGTCCCAGCCATCGGTGGTACAATACCAACTGCCATACCCAAGGTAGGTGCAGGCCGCACAGACCGCCGCTCGCGGAAGACCGTTACCAGAGCCCTTACAGCCGGAGATTCTGTCACCTTGTATGCCGGCGGTAGGATCTGGCCCTACAAGGTAAAGGGCAAGGCCTAAGTTGTCGCGGCCCTTGCCAGTGTGACCGCCCGGTCACTACCAAGACCATCCCTGAAAGGTCGGTGGAGCTCTGCTGCCGCAGCCAGTGTCGCTTTCATGAGGCAGGAGCACCCTCTCATGTCTTTTAGCTTCAGCAGCAGTGAAGAGGACCTGCAAGCCCTTAAGTAAGGATCCTGCAGCTTTTATGGGAGCCACAACGTGGACTTTACTTGAAGGGTGAGCACTAGTTGGCCTTTGTTTTTATTTTTGTTGCCCTGCGTTTGTCCTCACCCAGATGGACATGGATTGTCAGGACTCCCCCATCAAAAAAAAAAGTTTTAACCAAGTTGCGCATACGTGCGCCTCATCCCTTTTTTCCCCCTTTTCAGGTTGTTGGGGAGACCTTTGAAAGAGGGTTTTTTAAGGAACCTTTGCTGCTATTTTATTACCCATTTGGATTACAATTACCTATGTGGATTACAAATTACAACTGAGTTTGGGGGTTCCAGTTGTATGACAAGCGTCAGAAGAAAAGAGACTTAAACGTGTCCGTGAGCATACTATGTAGGTGATATTTAAAATGTTTACATTATACCTATAATGTATTTGCACTATATTGTTTGCACTAATGTTTTTACCTTTCAGCAACGTTTTCAAGTATATTGCCCATTGTGTGTATTTCTTTACAGGTACCGCAATGGTGGATGGTTGTACTAGGCACTTAGCCTGATAGACAGCACCTTACTTGTTCTACCTCAAATATACATACTACCTCTGAGGGGGATTTCAGATCTGACCATTTACGCTGGATCTGGCCCGGGGTCCGCAAGGTGTCGAAACGATGGCGGAAGCCTCGGATCTCCTGCTGGATCACCTCCTTTTTATGCTGGTTCAGGTGGCGGTGTGTGCCATCGTAATCCTGGCTGGCGGTCCATCAGCCGGACTATGTATTTCAGCTGTGAAGCAGAGCTAAATGATGAGGATCGCCTGGATGCCATTTTCTAAAACTCGCTCTGTCTCTGAGGAGTGCACGCCGCGGCCCATCGTCGTGCATGCCTGCGTATTACGCAATCGTGTAAACAATAGTACGCTAAGGATTTGTACGCTATTTGTACACTCATGCGAATGTCTTCTAAGAAGTTGCGTAAATTTTTTAAAAGAGTGTTCGTTGTTAGTGCGTGAATGTTCGCTAAAAGCACATAATAACGTATATTTTGTATGCAAATACAACAAATCTATTTGTCGAATATACGAATCTTAGGAAAAGTTTGTCGAATGTTCGGCGAATAAAATTTTGAATGATTCGCTCATGTCTACTCTGATTCTGTAGTTTACAGAAATACCCCATATGTGATGGTAAACGTCTCTATGGGTTTGTGGCAGTGGTCAGAAGGAAAGGAGCGCCATACGAATTTTGGAGGCAGATTTTGTTAGAATGGTTTTTAGGCACCATTTTGTAATTGAGAGACCCTGACGTACCCCTACAGTGAAAACCCTCAAAAAGTGACCCCATTTTGGAAACTACACCCTTCAATGAGTATATTAAGGTGGTACTGGCCACTTTGACTACCTAAGCGTTTTACGGAATTTGGAAACACTTGGCTGTGAAAATGAAAAGTTTCATTTCTTCCAATAAAATGCTGCTTTAGCCCCAAATTTTTCATTTTCACAAGGGGTAACAGGAGAAAAGCACCCAAATTTGTTCCCCATTTTCTCATGAATACGTCAACACCCCATATGTGGTGGTAAACTGCTGTGGGGGCACATGGCAGGACTCAGAACAGAAGGAGTGCCATATGGATTTTGCAGCACAGATTTTGATGGATTGGCTTGCGGGAGCCATTGATTTTTATTTTTTTTGAGTTATTGTCTTATGTGAGGCTCATTTTTTGCGGGATGAGGGGACGTTTTCATTGGTACCATTTTGGGGTACATAAGACTTTTTGATCGCGTGATATTACACTTTTTGTGAGGCAAGGTGAAAAAAATGACTGTTTTGGCATAGTTTTTAAAAAAAACATTTTTACAGCATTTACCTGAGGTGGCAAAACATGTGATATTTTTATAGCAGGTTGTTATGGATGCGGCAATACCCAATATGTCTAACATTTTTATTTTTGCTAAATTTTACACATTAGATATATTTTTGTGCAGAATAAAATCTTTTTTTTTGTGTTGCCATTTTCTGAGAGCCATATTTTTTTTATTTTTCTGACGATTGTCTCAGGTAGGGTCTAATTTTTTGCTGGACAAGATGACGGTTTGATAGGTACCATGTTGGGGTAAATACGCCTTTTTGATCGCCTGCTATTACACTTTTTGTGAGGCAAGAGGGAAAAAATGGCTGTTTTAGCTTAGTTTTTTGAAAAAAAAATTTACAGCATTCACCTGGGGGACATCTCATGTAATATTTTTAGAGAGCAAGTTGTTACGGATGCGGCGATACCCAATATGTCTAATATTTTTTTTTTGTTAAGTTTTACACATTAGATGCATTTTTGAACAGAACAAAATCTTGTTTTTGTGTTGCTATTTTCTGAGAGCCATATTTTTTTATTTTTTGGCCGATTGTCTCAGGTAGGGTCTAAATTTCTACGGGACGAGATGATGGTTTGATTGGTACCACTTTGGGGTAAATACGCCTTTTTGATCGCGTGGTATTACACTTTTTGTGAGGCAAGGTGAAAACAAATGGCTGTTATGGCATGGTTTTTTTTTGTTTGTTTTTTTACAGCATTCACCTGGGGGGCCATCTCATGTAATATTTTTATAGAGAAAGTTGTTTTTTCGGACTCGGTGATACCCAATATGTCTAACATTTTTATTTTTGTTCAGTTTTACACATTAGAAGCATTTTTGAACAGAATAAAATCTTTTTTTTGTGTTGATTGGTACCATTTTGGGGTAAATATGCCTTTTTGATCGCCTGCTATTACACTTTTTGTGAGGGAAGGTGACCAAAAAATGGCTGTTTTGGCACAGTTTTTTTTTTTTTTTTTTACTGCGCTCACCAAGCGGGATGGATGATGTAATATTTTTATAGAGCCGGTCAGACGCGGCGATACCTAATATGTCTGGTTTTCTTTTTTTCCCTTTATTTTACTATTTTTTCTAACTTTATTTTGGGAAAAGTGCGCTTTTTTTAACTTGAAACTTTTATTTTTTGTAAAACTTTATTTTTTTCATTTCCCCCCCCACTTTTTTCACTTTTAGGGGTCTGATCCCCTTTACAATGCATTACAATACTTCTGCTTTGTAATGCATTGGCTGTAAGTGTATTACCAGTGTAATACACTTACAGCCTGCTTCCTGTGAGATCCAGGGGGCTGGATCTCACAGGCTCGCAGGGATTGCTGCCACGATGCCTAAGGAAGGCATCGGGCTGCCATCCAAGCAGCAGCGTGGAGACCCGATGGAGACTCCTTACACATGCCCGCATCGCATGTGCCGCAGTCAGCGCTGACCGTGGCACATCGAGGGTTAATATGCCCGCATCGGTGTATTACTGCACTGCAGCTGATCGGTATATATCTATCTTAGCAGAAGGACCGAGCTTCGCAAAGATATATTTTATCTATTTCATTTAATGTTTGTGTGTGTCATCAAAAGATATCAACAGTATCCAATGCGTTCCTTGTGCCTGAGACAAAAATTGAAACGGCACCCTTTCCCTCCAGCCAGAGGTGTAACTTGAAGATTTTGGGCCCCAGTGCAAAATCTATGAAAGAGCCCTCCCAGCATGCACTTTCTATAATACCAGTGTCTTCTTGTGGCACAAGGGTCTTTGGGCCCCCTCAGGCTCATGGGCTCGGTAGCGACTGCTACCTCTGTAACCCCTATAGCTACACCTTGACTATAACAGTACCCCGCCCCCTTAACAGTAACATCCACAGCGCCCTCCCCTTTAACTGTGACCTCTACAGCACTCCGCCCCTTAACAATGACCTCCATAGCAGATCATCCCCTTTACGGTGACCTCCACTGTTCCATGTCCCTTTAACAGAGACCCCCACAGCACCAGCCCCTTTAATAGTGACTTCCACCGCATTCTTCCCCCTTAACAGTGACCTCCACAGAAGCCCACCCCTTTAACAGTGACCTCCACAGCATCCCACCCCCTTAACAGTGACCTCCACAGAACCCCATTTCTTTAACAGTGATTTACACAACATCACGTCCGCTTTACAGTGCCTCTACAGCAATCTGGCTTTTAACACAGACCTACATTGCGGACCGTCCCCTTAACTGTGATCTCCACAGCAGCCTGTCCCTAGGGTGGCCGGAGGTCGGGTTTTAGGACGGACAATCTGGCTTTCAGACTCCCTGTCCACTGTCTGGCGCAGGGCCTGGACAGACACAGAGATGTCCTTTTGAACAGCTCACTCTCAGACAGCAGCACTGTGCTGTCTGAGAATGAGATACAGGGAGAAAGTTAGCCTTCCACCCCTGCAGCTGACAGAAGTTGATTTTTACCTTCATTTTTTTAATCCCCGTCGGTTGCGTAGTGGGAGGGAGCGTTGCCTAATCGAGTCGTGGAGTGGCTTAGCAGGACCTGGGGGCGAGATTTTTAAGTCCGTCTTTTGAGGGTGGCCTCAATGGCCACCCTACCTGCCCATCATGCTCACTTTTTTATTATGTGTTTTTTTTCTATCATGCATCATATTCACATTATCACAATATTTTTTAAAAAATATTTTATGACTTTTTGCACATCATTGTATTTTTATGTTATTATATTTGCATATAAACTGATATATCACATTATGTTCACTATTTATTATGTGTTTTATTATCATGTATTATGCTCACATCATCACATCATATTTATTTCATTATCATGTTTATTTTCTATGATTATAATGATCTTTTACACTCTGTCATGTTATTAATCATTCACTATCAGTTTTATGCTTTGGTACATTTGCACTTTATTGTCCTGCTATTATGCTGGGTCAATATTATATGCTTAGACACACATCACTGGTGCACTGCCTTCCATTGGTTGAGGCGCGCCGCTCTGACGTGCATTTCGGATCGCGTCACTGTCTTGTGACCCGGAAGCACGTGGCAACATATGTGCACGCTACTGAACCGTATCACCATGCTGCTCTGCCGCTTTTCATAGACATAGGTGAGCTGTATTAAGTTGTAAAAGGGACTCGTCAGTGATTACACCTGTGGGGGGCCTATATATGCCTGGCTCTTTAACACAAACCACTCCTGACGAAGCCAGAGTCGAGGTGGAACTACGTAGTTTGTGGGGCATCATCCATCATGTCACAGGGTATGGATTATTGTTTGTTTTTTCTATGCTTTTTCTGTAGTGCTTGACTTTAACAACAGATCTTTGTATCCATATATGTATACTGTATATTGATCAGTGGTAGTATTCAACACCATTAACGTTTTCACTTGGTAGCAATGTGCATTCCTTAATATGGTATATCATAGCATATATATATATATATATATATATATATATATATATATATATATAATATTAGAGATGAGCGAGCACTAAAATGCTCGGGTGCTCGTTATTCGAGTCGAATTATTCCCGATGCTCGGGTGCTTGTTTTGAATAACGAACCCCACTGAAGTCAATGGGAGACTCGAGCATTTTTTGCAGGGGACCAAAGCTCTGCACAGGGAAGGTTGCGTGAAAACCTGGAAACCTCAGAAATGATGGAAACACCGCGGAAATGGACAGCAAACAGCAGGGACAGCATGCATGGATGCCTCTGAGGCTGCCTAATCGCACCATTACGCCAAATTCTGGGCAACAGCCTGGTGGTGACCCTCAAGACAATTGTCCTGACCCAGACCAAGATGGACAAGGCACATGCGCTGGCACATGTTAGGAAAGCACCCAACTAGGTGCAACGAAAGTCCATCACCGCCTTCGGGTGACACCACTGCCCATGCTGGCACTGCTGTCCTATCCCCCGCCCCAGGAAGCAGGCATAAGCATCTCCCTCCCTGCACCCACCCAGTAGTCCACAGCAGACACAAAGACCTCCAAGCACAGAGCCCAGCTTTCCTAATTCCAGACGGGCTAAGACGTACACTGCACCCGCCTAGACAATGTTTGTGTGCCAGGGCCGGGTAGTAAACCTCCTTGAAGTTGTGGGGGAGAGGCCTCCGGTGACCATCAAGACAATTTTGGGTGACAGTGTAGTGGCGAGCCTCCAAAAAATCGTGGGTGAGAGCCTGGAGGTGACCCCCAGAAACAATTGGTTTGAAAAAGCATGGTGGTGCACCCCTGAATGACAGTCTGTGACTGAGATTGCAGGTGAACCTGCTAAAATTGCAGTCTGGCACACCTTGGTGGTGAACCCCTAAATTACATAGTTTGACTGAGATTGCAGTTAACAGCATGGGGGTGAAACCCAGGATGACTTGTTAAGACTGAGATTGCAGTTTACAGCATGGCGGTGAACCCCAGAGTGGCTTGTTTAGACTAAGATAGCAGTTGAACCACCCAAAAATTTAGCCTGACACAGCATGGCGGTGACAACAGAGTGACCAAGTTAAATGAGGTAGCAAGTGAGCCATGCAAAAATTTAGCCTGACACAGCATGGCGGTGACAACAGAGTGACCAAGTTAGATGAGGTAGCAGGTGAGCCACCCAAAAATTTAGCCTGACACAGCATGGCGGAAACAACAGAGTGACCAAGATAGATGAAGTAGCAGGAGAGCGACCCAAAAATTTAGCATGACACAGCATGGCGGTGACACCACCAAGTAACCAAGTTAGATGAGGTAGCAGGTGAGCCACCAAAACATTTAGCCTGACACAGCATGGCGGTCACACCAAGTGACCAAGTTAGATGAGGCAGCAGGTGAGCCACCCAAACATTTAGCCTGACACAGCATGGCAGTGACACCAACAAGTGACCAAGTTAGATGAGGTAGCAGGTGAGCCACCCAAACATTTAGCCTGACACAGCATGGCGGTGACACCACCAAGTGACCAAGTTAGACTGAGGTAGCAGGTGAGCCACCCAAACATGTAGCCTGACACAGCATGGCGGTGACACCACCAAGTGACCAAGTTAGATGAGGTGGCAGGTGAGTCACCCAAAAATTTTGCCTGACACAGCATGGCGGTGACACCACCAAGTGACCAAGTTAGATGAGGTAGCAGGTGAGCCACCCAAACATATACCCTGACACAGCATGGCGGTGACAACAGAGTGACCAAGTGAGACTGAATTAGCAGGTGAACCACATAAAATTTTACCCTGACTCAGCATGGCGGTGACAACAGAGTGACCAAGTGAGTCTGAGTTAGCAGGTGAAGCACATAAAATTATACCCTGACACAGCATGGCGGTGACAACAGAGTGACCAAGTGAAACTGAGTTAGCAGGTGAAGCACGTAAAATTTTACCCTGATACAGCATGGCGGTGACAACACAGTGACCAAGTGAGACTGAGTTAGCAGGTGAACCACATAAAATTTTACCCTGACACAGTATGGCGGTGACAACAGAGTGACCAAGTGAGACTGAGTTAGCAGGTGAACCACATAAAATTTTACCCTGACACAGCATGGCAGTGACAACAGAGTGACCAAGTGAGTCTGAGTTAGCATGTGAAACACATAAAATTATACCCTGACACAGCATGGCAGTGACAACAGAGTGACCAAGTAAGACTGAGGTAGCAGGTGAAGCACATAAAATTTTACCCTGACACAGCATGGCGGTGACGACAGAGTGACCAAGTGAGACTGAGGTAGTAGGTAAACCACCCAAAAATTTACTCTGACACAGCATAGCGGTTAACCCAGAGTGACCAAGTTAGACTGAGGTAGCAGGTGAAGCACCCAAAAATGTAGCTTGACACAGCATGGCGGTGACACCACCAATGCCTTTGGCAGACTGAGATTGCAGTCAAATGGCTGTTTGAAGTTGACTCTCCTAAAAAAAAATTTTGAGTGTCAGTAGTTGACCCTCCTGAAAAATTGTTTTTGAGTGTCTGTAGTTGACCCTCCTAAAAAATTGTTTTCGAGTGTCTGTAGTTGACCCTCCTAAAAAATTGTTTTGGAGTGTCTGTAGTTGATCCTCCTAAAAAATTGTTTTTGAGGGGGCGGAGCCTAACCGCTGAACAAGACGGAGGCTTGAATTGGAGCTCCTGCTTCACCAACCCATGCTTCACAGCTTCTAATGCCAAGACCTAGCTGAAAATGGTGAAAATAGGAAGAGACAGGCCCAGGGAGACTCCAGAGACTCCTAAAATGAAGAAAAACCAATCTGAAATGGACAAATTTCTCCGGAGAAAGCTCGCATCTTCACCAGCCCGAGCTCCCAAGATGGCGCCGCCTGTATTCCCACGAGACTCCGAAGCGGAGGAGGACGGAGAAGAACCCTGCACAACAGAGGCAAGTGACTTAACCCAGACGGAAGATTCCTCTACACTCACTAAGTCCTTCTTTAAAGCCACACTGTCGCAGGCCTTAGCACCACTTATACAGGAGATCAGAGATCTCAGAGCTGATTTCAAAGCTCTTGGCCACCGAGTCGACAAAATGGAGCAGGACCACAGCCTTGTTGTTACGCACAGCTCTGCGGTTGCCCAGCAGTTAGACTCACAAGTGGAATCCCTCAATAATGCATATCTCCTGATAGAAGATCAAGAGAACAGGAGTCGCAGAAAAAATATCCGTATTAAGGGCTTACCCGAATCGGTGACGGCAGACAACTTAGAAATTACTGCCAGAATGCTGTTTACCACCTTACTGGGTGACGAGAGAGCAGACGCCATAGTCATTGAAAGGATACACCGCTCTATCCGTCCTCCTCCAAAACAAGGCGAGCTACCTAGAGACGTTATTTGCGGCCTTCTAAGCTTTCAAGACACGGCAGCCATTTTACAAGCAGCACGGGACAAGAAAGAAATGCAATATGAGGACACTCCTATAGCTCTCTACCAAGATATTGCTCCATCCACTTTATTCAAGCGACGGATCCTGAAGCCCCTCACGGATCATCTGAGGAACCTGAAGATAGCGTACAGATGGCTCTATCCCTTTGGAGTTACCTTCGCTAAAAATGGCCGCAGATGTGTTATACGTCAACCGCGAGATCTACAGATGGCCTGGAACGTTTTGGACATATCACCTATACCAATAGGTTCCTGGATGCCGGTGGACTTCAAGTCATCTGCCTTGCCTCCTCTCCCCGCTTTGGAGCCATGGGAGACAGTTACCAGGCAGAAAACCCCGAAGAGTAAAAGACGTCTGGTCTGAGAGATATTTATAGGCTTTCCGGGCTTCTCTGTCTTTTTCCCGAGTTGCCTTACATACCCAGTCAATATTTTTCATAAGTAGGAATCTGTTGATATTACTGGATGGGAATCCAGTTGCCAGAGTTCATTTGGCTCTGAATTCCCTGTCTTGAGGTTTTACCTGCATGCCCATATTACCAACAAACGAGCAGCAGCCTAACCCTCTGGTATACTTGTGTTGTATTTCACTTATTCTCTTCATAGTTTACCATACCGAATCTGTTTACTCCTTTCTTGGCATTGGTCTAATCCAGCCATTACAATGTAACTTGGTTAGAGTTAATATTATACAGAAGCATGGGGGTGAAAACTCGGGTTGGGATGTTTTCGTTCCACCTCCTACCCCCAGATACTGTTGGCCCCTGGCTCTCCTCGGAGACCAGATTTGGGCTCATGCTCTTGATGTTGTGGTCTCACAACATCAACAACATTCTGACATCATTCACTGAGATTATACTCAGTATTATTTTGCTTTTCAAGTTTCTTGTTGCTTGTTTTCTTTTGCAGTTATGGATGGTCTCTGTAGTGATACTCAGCAGGGCAGGGTACCTATGATATGGCGTCCATCTCCATAACAACGTTTAATATCAGAGGTTTCAACACTCCGCAGAAACGTTCCCAAGTTTTGACACTTCTTAAAAAAGGTAAAACTGATATATGTTTCCTTCAGGAAACTCACATCAAACATGGCAAGATA
>ONZH01019431.1:0-39498 GCA_900303285.1 Rhinella marina | reverse complement strand
TAAGCAACGAGATCACCACACCAACTCCCTGTTCCTCATTACCAGAAGAATGAGAATGCAGCTAGAGATGAGCGAGCATACTCGTCCGAGCTTGGTGCTCATTCGAGTATTAGGGTACTCGTAAGTACTCGCTGCTCGGACGAGTATCTCGCCATACTCGAGGAAATGGCAACTTCCGCATCGTGCTTTTTTTGGCGCCTATAAACACAGCCAATCACAAGCCAGGAGACTCTGCGGTACACCCAGCATCACATGGGGCCCTTACATGTCGATAGCAGGGGTTGGCTGGCCTGATCAGGTGACCCTGGAATATACTAGTGACTGGCCGCGGTGCTCGGCTCAGATGCCGTCTGGATGTCGTTAGGGATAGAGCTGCTGCCTTTCAGGGACAGTATTAGGGCCTGAATTTAGTTCTCGGTTAGGCAGGAATCACCCACAAAGAACCCAACAGCCCTTCTAAGGGCTAGAAGAAATTTTTTTTTGTCTCCTGGCTTGGCTGGCTGGCACTAGTAGTGCAGCTATCGCCATATCTAACCCTGTTTTTTTTTTATTGTTCTATCTCAGTGATACAAATCCATTGCACACAGCAGTGTGGAAACATTCTGTGTGTCACAGTTCAACACACTCACTCCAATCCATATATACTGCCCAGGTGACACTTTCTGTACATCACAGAATACAACCAAGTCATTTGCTACCAATAACGTATACAGCTTGATCCAGAAAACTCTCTGTGCGACATTTGTCTGGGTCGCAGTTTAAATAGCCACCTTTAACAGGGTGTCAGTCAGTTCTACCATAGTTTCTGCACGTCACGTTCCCAAAAAAACAAAATTTAAAAGAAAATAAGTTTTTCAGTAGTTTTAGCTCAGTGATACAAATCCATTTTACTCAGCTGCGTGTAACCTTTCTGTGTGTCACAGTTCAGCACACTCGCTTCAATCCGTATATACTGTCCAGGTGACGCTTTCTGTACGTCAGAGAATACAACCAAGTCATTTGCTACCAATAACATTTACAGCTTGATCCCAAAAACTCTCTGTGCGACATTTGTCTGGGTCGCAGTCTAAATAGCCACCGTTAACAGGGTGCCAGTCAGTTCTACCATAGTTACTGCACGTCACGTTCCCAACGTCACGTTCCCAAAAAAAACCAAAATTTAAAAAAAATATAAAAAACAAAATATAAAAAAAAATATTTTTTTCAGTTGTTTTAGCTCAGTGATACAAATCCATTTTACTCAGCTGCATGTAGCCTTTCTGTGTGTCACAGTTCAGCACACTCGCTCCGATCCGTATATACTGTCCAGGTGACGCTTTCTGTACGTCAGAGAATACAACCAAGTCATTTGTTACCGATAACATCTACAGCTTGATCCCAAAAACTCTCTTTGCGACATTTGTCTGGGTCGCAGTCTAAATAGCCACCGTTAACAGGGTGTCAGTCAGTTCTACCATAGTTCCTGCACGTCACGTTCCCAAAAAAACCAAAATAAAAAAAAATATAAAAAACAAAATATATAAAAAAAAATAAGTTTTTCAGTTGTTTTAGCTCAGTGATACAAATCCATTTTACTCAGCTGCATGTAACCTTTCTGTTTGTCACAGTTCAGCACACTTGCTCCGATCCGTATATACTGTCCAGGTGACGCTTTCTGTACGTCAGAGAATACAACCAAGTCATTTGCTACCGATAACATCTATAGCTTGATCCCAAAAACTCTGTGCGACATTTGTCTGGGTCGCAGTCTAAATAGCCACCGTTAACAGGGTGTCAGTCAGTTCTACCATAGTTTCTGCACGTCACGTTCCCAAAAAAACAAAATTTAAAAGAAAATAATTTTTTCAGTTGTTTTAGCTCAGTGATACAAATCCATTTTACTCAGCTGCGTGTAACCTTTCTGTGTGTCACAGTTCAGTACACTCGCTCCGATCCGTATATACTGTCCAGGTGACGCTTTCTGTACGTCAGAGAATACAACCAAGTCATTTGCTACCGATAACATCTACAGCTTGATCCAGAATACTCTCTGTGCGACATTTGTCTGGGTCGCAGTCTAAATAGCCACCGTTAACAGGGTGTCAGTCAGTTCTACCATAGTTTCTGCACGTCACGTTCCCAAAAAAACGTGGGCGTGAGCGTGGGCATTCACTTACTGCAGGGGGCAGAGGCCGTGGTCCTGGGCAGGGTGAGACAGTACCTGCTGATGAGGGAGCAGGGGAATTCCGCAGAGCTACACTCCCTAGCTTTATGTCTCAACTTACAGGGACACGTGGTAGAGGACTATTGAAACCACAACAGTGCGAACAGCTGATCTCGTGGATTGCGGACAATGCTTCAAGTAATTTGTCCACCAGTCAGTCTTCCACGCAGTCCACCCACGTTACCCAAGGGAGCACTCCTATGGCTCCTCCACCTCAACCTCCTTCCCCCCAGTCTGCCCCCTCCCAGGAAAATTTGGAATGCGATCCGGCATACTCTCAGGAACTGTTTTCTGGACCCTTCCCAGAGTCACAAACCACTTCTCAGGTTGCTGCTGACCTCGTTCCCGATGCCCAAGTTTTCCAACTGTCGCAGTCTGTGGGTGATGATGATGATGAGGACAATGTTGACTTAGTGGAAGAAGTTTGTAAAGAGGTGTCGGACAATGAGGAGACACGGTTGTCAGACAGTGGTGAAGTTGTTAATAGGGGAGGAATTCCGAGGGGGGAGCAGACTGAGGAATCGGAGGATGACGAGGTGACTGACCAAAGCTGGGTTGATATGCCAAGTGAAGTGCTGCACCAGAACAGGTTGTAAGAGGCAGTGGTGTGGCCAGAGGGAGAAGCAGGGCCAGAGCTGGTGCATCAGCAGCAACTGTTTCACGTAGTGAAGCTCCCGTGGCGAGGCCTAGATGTTCGCAAGTCTGGAGGTTCTTTAAAGAAAGTGAGGATGACCGACGGACTGTGGTGTGCAACCTGTGCCACACCAGGATCAGCAGGGGTGCCACCACTACTAGCCTAACCACCACCAGCATGCACAGGCATATGAGTGCTAAACACCCCACTCAATGGAACCAAGGCCGTTCACCACCTCCTGCGGGTCACACCACTGCTCCTTCCCCTGTGTCACTCGCTGCCTCTGCTAGTCAACCCCCCGCGTCACTCGCTGCCTCTGCTAGTCAACCCCCTGCCCAGGACCCCGGCACGAGCGCCTCCCGCCGGAAAACCACACCTTCGCCTCCACGATCCTCCACAGTGTCCACCAACGTGTCCCAGCGCAGCGTTCAGCTGTCTTTACAGCAGACGCTAGAGCGCAAGAGGAAATACAGTTCCACATGCCCAAGCCCTCAACGTCCACATCTCCAAATTGCTTAGCCTGGAGATGCTGCCCTATAGGCTGGTAGAGACCGAGATAGATATGTGATGAGCACTCACATAACATTTGTTTAATATGGGGCTGTGATTTGTGTCTGTATATGTAGAAATATTTAAGGTGTTAGAAAGCCTGCTGTATAACTTGAGTATACGTATATGTATAGAGGTACTATATAGTTGGGTAAAAAATTATAACATTTAATTGTCAGTGCAGTATCAGATAACAATAAATACATTCAAATAGTATCCCCAGCGCTGGTACATATAAAAAATTCAGATATGAAAAATGAGGGATAAAACATATATATAAAGATTATATGTATAAAAATATAAAATATAAAAAAATATATATAAAAGAAGGTATAGCGGCAACGTAGTTTGTCCCTAAACGGGATGGCAGTATTCAAAATGTCAGATTGTGTATATTCTATACTGTTCTGATATGTCTCCAAAGCATGTCTCAGTCCTTAACTCTTGAGCGTGTATGGGCTGAAGAGGAGGACTTGGAGGAGGAGGAGGAAATGGAGAGTCAGGCCAGTGAGGAGAGGGAATTCTTGCGTGTTGGGACTCTGGCGCACATGGCAGACTTCATGTTAGGCTGCCTATCCCGTGACCCTCGCGTTAGAAGAATTTTTTCAAACACCGATTACTGGGTGTTCACTCTCTTGGACCCACGGTACAAGCAGAACCTTTCCACTCTCATCCCTGCAGAGGAAAGGATTATGAGAGTGAATAGATATCAACAGGCCCTGGTGCACAAGCTGAAACAATTCTTCCCATCTGACGCCGCTAGCGGCAGAGAACATGGTTCTGTGGGCCAAGTAGCGGGGGAGAGGAGGTGAGCAGGCAGCTTGTCCAGCACTGGCAGGGGAACGCTCTCCAAGGCTTTTGCCACTTTTATGTCACCCAAGCAAGACACTGTCACCTGTCCCCAGTCTAGGCAGAGTAGGGGGGAGCTGTACAGAAAGATGGTGAGGGAGTACCTAGCTGACCATACCAATGTCCGTACCAACTCTGCTCCATACAACTACTGGGTTTCAAAGCTGGACACGTGGCCTGAACTGGCGCTGTACGCCTTGGAGGTGCTGGCCTGCCCTGCCGCTAGCGTGCTGTCAGAGCGGGTATTCAGTGCAGCTGGTGGCGTCATCACCGATAAGCGTACACGCCTGTCAACTGACAGCGCTGACAGGCTGACGCTTATTAAAATGAACAAAGCCTGGATTTCACCGGAATTCAAATCTCCTCCGGGGGAAAGCAGCTAAAGATTTAAATAACTTATGTATCCGATTCCTCTTCTCTATTCCTCCTCCTACTCCTCCTCCATATCGTCTTTGCCTAACGCTGACCCAAAAACCGCCATTTTTTAGAGGTCCAACTGGCACTCTTTTAGCACAATTTTTCAGGAGGGCCCCCCTACAGGCCCTCTATTCAAAAATTGTTCCAGAAGTCCACCTACAGGCCCTCTCTCCAAACAATTTACCCGGGTAGGGGGACGTATTAGATATTGTACTGATCTTGAATTGCCTCCTGCGATAGATGGGAATCGAACCCGGATCAACTGCTTGGGAAGTAGCTATGCTCACCACTATACCACCAGCAGCCACAGCAACTGATGAGAACAGATACTAAACTTGATTTTAGCTGCAGTGCCAGCATGAGCAGGCTGTGATGGACCTTCGTTGCACCTAGTTGGGTGCTTCCCTAACATGTGATGGGTATTTGCCTCACCTTTCTTGGTCTGGGTGAGCACAATTGCCATGAGGGTAACCACCAGGCTGTTGCCTGAGAATTTGGGGTAATGGTGGGATTAGGCAGCCTCAGAGGCATCCATGCATGCTGCCCCTGCTGTTTCCTGTCCATTTCCGTGGTGTTTCCATCATTTTCTGAGGTTTCCAGGTTTTCACCCAGCCTTCCCTAGGCAGAGCCTTGGTCCCCCGCAAAAATGCTCGAGTCTCCCATTGACTTCAATGGGGTTCGTTATTCGAAACGAGCACCCGAGCATCGGGAAAAGTTCGACTCGAATAACGAGCACCTGAGCATTTTAGTCCTCGCTCATCTCTAGATGCAGCCTAAAGTACAATTTGCACGCCTCCCTGAACAAAATGAAGTTATCACGTCCCCCAGAGAATCTATCAGGGAGAGCGACTTTAGGCTCCAGACAGACCTGGCAACCACCACCCCCGGGACCAACAGCCTGTGGTCTCTGAATCTGGGTGACGGTCGTGCGGAGGTCATCTAGCTCCAAAGAGACCCTGTAGCTGTCCTGCCAATGCAGTAATTGGGTCCATGTCTGCACAAAAATGGACAAAATGACGATTTTTGGCGGTTTATAATGTCACGCTCTGGTGTGTGTGTGTGTGGGGGGGGGGGGATATCCCACACCAAGCGCAGGAGGAAGAGGGGGGAAAGGAAATGGGATTAAGCCTGGAAGAGTAAAGGCAGATGGTCACCTCCTATACAAACCCTGACTCCAGTCCTGCCCTTCTAACAGAAACCTGGGACCCTAACTGTCCCATAAGGACCCTGAATCCAGTGACCGTAATGAGACAAACCGTTCCTCCACCATCTTGGATGAACAGTAGTCTCCCCTCAGGCCCAAACACCAAAACACTGGGAAGATATACACAAATAAACGAAAGGGAAGGAAGACACTTAGCTTTCCTGAAGATTGTGGCAGCAATGGGATCTCCACAGAGAAACACACACCAAATGACCACAGACACCACAGAAAATATGAACCGCACAGCATGGTGAGAGAACCAACACTAAATAGACAAAGATAATTACAAAGATACTAACACCTGAAGGGGGAGGGTGTGGTGAATGTAAGCAACAACAAAACAATCAAAGGAGAACCCGTCAGCTTAACCCATGGGTTGCCAATCTGACAGACCTTCTGATACCTGTCACAGGAATGTCCGTGACACCTGGCCATGTTGCTGAGGTGCTACTTCGAAACTGCAGCAAAAAGCATTGACTCAGTGGGCCATGAAAGACATGTACGTACTGTCCTTGCTCATAAGAGCTGTCCCAGGTATCCACCATGGCATTCAGTTTGCCACACAGCCAATTGTGTTTTTGCCATGTGAGAGTACAAGGCACTACTGAATGGGACAACAACAACTAGACCGCTAGCAACTTTGCCAGGTGGGGGTTCAGCTTGTACAGATGCTAATTGCTGGTCATCAAAAGTGCTTTCACACATTCTGTCATGGATGTCTAATGATTGAGTGGAGGACAAGAAGGAGGAGGAGGAGTCTGAGAGGAGGAGTGAGCCATATAATTCACAATCTCATCCACTTTCTCATCAATAATGAAGTTTGGCTTTTACAAAGCTAGCAGGGACAACTGCAGCCTACTACTACTCCTGCTGGAGAGCTGCTGCTGCTACTGCTCACATTATGGCTCTTGGTGAATAAGGCCTGGTCCCAGGTATTTTGTTCGAAACCCTTCCATGTTCCTAACATTTTTGGGTCTAATGTACATAGTCACTCAAAGTAAGCATGTTTGTAAGTCTGTTTTCTAGAACGTAAATACAGAGAGCCACAATTAAATGTGTCTCTTTCCACGAACACTGAGAACACTGCTACTCACAATTGACTTTGGAAATAATGCGGTATTTGTACCACTAACAGATTTGTAAAAGCGCTGACATTGATTTCAGACTAGTACAGTATTTCATGTTAGTGTATTTTTCTGTATTTTATCACACACATATTGCTATTTTCACAATGCCCCACCCCAGAAAAAAAGGAACTGTCTAGAGATGCACTGATATGGATTTTGGCCTAGTATTTTAGATTAAAAACACTTCTCTCTGTATTGTAAGATATCTATATATTGCTAGATATTTTTCTAAACCCAAACAAAAAAGTATATTTGAACTGTCTGGAGATATCCACACAGAAATTTTGGACTAGTACTTCACTTTTTCATTCAGAGATTTAAAAAACCCCAAAAAACTACCCTCTCTACTTTAAGACACATGTATATGCTATTTTCCCAAACCTAAACAAAATAATAAATACATTTGAGATGCCCTGACATGGATTTTGGACTTGTATTTCCTGTTTCAATCAGAGCTCTGAACCACTACCCTCAGTATTGTAAGACACAAGTACATTGCTATTTTAAAAAACCCTCCCAAAAAATTGAACTGCCTACAGATGCCCTGACACATATTTCAGACTAATATTTCATAGTTTAACTCTGAACTGCTTACTTCTGTATGCAACATATATTTCTGTATATATGCTAACTTCCCAAATCGTCCCCAAGCAGGAAAAAAAATAATGAAAAAAATAATAATAATAATAGATTAAAACATTTGAACCATCTGGATATGTCCTGACACAGATTTCTGACTAGTATTTCAATTGTTTTTACTGAGATTTCAAATGTTATCTATCTTCTGGATGGTAAAACATGTGTTGTACAGTTTAGAGCTAATTCCCCCAACCAATATATAACAATACATTTTCTTGTAGAAAGCTGCTTTGTAGGTTTTGCAGCAGCTGAAGCTATGTTATAAGGCAGTAATTGCAGCTAAAAGCTGGACTCATTCATACAGCCGTCTGAATGAGCCCTTAATGAAAGCTTTCCCCCGTGTGTGTTGTGGTCTCCTCATAGCTTACTAAGCTCAGCACCTTCCTTTTGATTGCAGCTTTGCTTGGCATTTCAGTCACTTGAATGGGACTAAGAAGAAAAGGGCCATATTCTGGGGAGCCAGAAGTCAGACCCCTGCTGAACTCATATTTATGATTCATCCTGAGTAATGGTCCATCAATATGAAAAAATGAAAAAGCCTTTCAATGCTGAAAGTACTAGATCCTTGTGTATCTAGCCAATGGCAGTAAGGAGGGCTCAGGTGGTTCCCTGAGCATATGTCCACTGGGAAGAGTTTGTGTAGGATCTATGGCCTTTCCACCCCTGCCAATAAAAATACCCCTGCTTAGCTTTGAAATTAAATAAACAAAAAAGGTGGTTTCTGAGTCATACTGTATGAGTTTTCAAGCTCATTGCTGTACAAAGTGTTACATACATCATTGTAGTTCACTTGGAGGGCAATGCACTGATGCTAGCTCCTCACCCATACCTCAAAACAATGTATTAAGTAGTGATGTAGAATGGCGTTCAGGGCTGCTGTCATATTGCTTTTGATGTCATTGATGTCATCAAATTTCCTTCTTTCAATATTTCCTTTATATTTGGGAACAGAAAAAAGTAATTGGGGGCTATATCCAGTGAATAGGGAGGGTGTTCCAACACGGTAATTTGTTTACTAGCTAAAAATTCCCTCACAGACAGTACCATATGAGCAGGTGCCAAATCGTGGTGCAAGAACCACACGTTGTTCACAAAAAAATTCAGATTGTTTCTCTTAGTTATTCACAAAGCTTTTTCAGATCTTCCAAATAGTACATTTGATTAACTGTTTGTCCAGTTGATACAAATTCATAGTGAACAATCCCTTTAACATCAAAGAACGTTACCAACATTTCTAGGACTTTTGATTTGAATTGGAAGAACTTTTGTGGCTTGGTAAGAATAAACATTTTTTCATTCTACACTTTGCCGTTTCATTTCAGGGTTGTGTTGGTAGACCCATGTTTCATCACCTGTGATGGCACGGCCCAAAATGTGATCTTGACTCTTCTAAAGTATTTTGCAAATTTTGACTCTCCTTTGCTTTTATTCATTGGTGAAAGCAACAGAAACAAAAAAAAAATGTTATTAATGTTTGTTGCTATTGGAATCAAAAGGATTCTATAGGTGTGGACACAAAATTTGCCGGAGTTGCAACTTTGTTGTAACAACAAAAACCTTTTCATCATATAAAACTAACATCAATTATAAGATCTCCTCTTATATTAATTGCAACATGAAATATGTTGTGTACCTCATTTACTGCACCTCTTGTAGATTGCAGTACGTGTGATGCACTACAAATATCCTAAAAACGAGGATTCAGATGCAAATGCAAACAACCAAAAGGCATTGAATGCCTCTGCGGTTTCCAGACACTTTCTTGATGTCCACAGAGGTGATTTGTCTTCTTTCACCTTCTGTGGAATTGAAAGGGTCTTTAAATCACACAGAGGGGGTGATCACAAGAGAAAATTACTGGCAAGGTAGACCTTTTGATTTTTTATGCTTGAAACTAGATTTCCAATAGATTTATATCGGAGGCAGGATGTCATTTACTACTATTGTTGTTAGGAATTATATATATATATGTCAATTCACCATTTTTATTTTCAGTATTTTTATGAATTGTGTTAAAAAATGCATCCTGTGTGTGTCTGAACAGTGTCCTATTCACTTGTGCTGATGAATTGCTGAAGCACATTCCATTTACAGGTGCCTGTTACCCTGGAGCTAATTCAACACCAGGTTCACTCCCACCTGTTGATGACGTGTCTTCTCTTGATAGGTAGATTTATTTTCCAACATGTATTGTCACGGGAGACTCCCACTGTTGTTCAGGAGCGAGGACGAGATGTGTGTCCTCGTCTCCATGACAACAGGGGCGGGGAGGACCCGGCGCGAGTTCAGTCTCAGCGCGGACCGTGTCCTCCCCATCCCCTTGTCGACAGGCAGGAGGAGCTACTGAATATGTGTCCTATAGGTCTTGTGAATCTGGCCACGTCACGTGACCTACCTCTGAGTACTGGCAAGGAAGCCAGCACTTTCTGTTTCAGTTTTGGAATTAGGTCACATGACGCTGGCCACGTCATGTGACCTACCTCTGAGTACTGGCAAGGAAGCCAGCACTTCCTGTTTTAGGTTTGGAATTCAGTCACGTGACACCGCCTCATTACATGACCTACTTAGAGCCCTATTTAAACAGGCAACCTGCCATTTACAGGTTGCCATAGATTGGTCTAACTACCTCAGTGTGTTTGCTACAGAGACTCTTGTATTTGACTTTAGCTGTTGTTATTTGACTACTCTCTCGTCTTCTCCCTTGTACTGCGTTCTCTCTTGGTTTGACCTCGGCGTGTATTTGGATTTGGCTTGTGGATCTCCCTTGGTCATTTACGTACTCTCCTGGTTTAGACTTGAGCTCAGCAACATTGTTCTTTTTTGTGGTTCTGTTTTTGTTTATTATTTTCTCCAGTTTTTTCCCCTTCCCGTTATGCCCCAGCACGTACCTAGGTAAGGGACTGCCGTCTAGTTATACACCGTTGCCTAGGACGGGTCGTAGGTAGGGTCAGAGGTGGGGTTGAAGTAAGGGCTCACTTTACCCCTGTAGTGACATGTATTTTAACTAGAATTGAGCGAGCATGCTCGGCCGAGCATGCTCGGGTGAAATTTGCGTGCGCTTTTTCAAATCTGCATGCTAATTCATACGCATATTTTAGTATGTACACTAATGCGTACGCATTTTATAAATTAGTACGCTAATGCCCAGTTTTTCATGATTATACCATTCTTTTGACAAAGGGCCTGGGTGCCCGAAACGCGTTAAGTAGGTGATGTTTTTTATTGCTTGAGTGTTTTTTTCTAATAAAGTGATCAGTTTGGATTACGGCAGTGCTGGATTTTTTCACATTTGGATTAAAAAATGCTCAACGTGACAGCCGACGCCGACAGCTTTGTGGACATTGTGGTTCTCTAATGGAGCTGGTAAGGGGGAGATTCTCTGCATTGTGTTTCTGTTTGTTGCTGTTATTCAAGCTTTAAAATTCTTATGGCAGGATACAGAAACACACACAGATATTACTAGTCACTAGGGATGAGCGAACTTATTACAATTCTGATATCGATTCCGTAACCATGCACCATAATGGAATTCTATGACGGAATGCATAACCGAATGTCTATAAGAGGGTTTCCATTTTGAATTCCATCATAATAGAAATATATGGGTCGCATAACGGATCCACCTGTTTTCTGTTATGCAGGAGTCCTCAGAATGAGATTATTGTGGGTCTACACAGCATGTAAAACACTTATACAGTATTATGAACCCATACTCAAGTTTCTGTAAAGTCCTGCCCCGACAAGCTTTCTGTGGGAATTCCACAAACTTTCTGAGACCTAATATACCAATGGAATAGCTATAGATGACTGTCAGTATTGGTTTGCTAATGACAGTCAGTTAGTATCTAAAGTATTTGCTAATGACAGTATTTTAGTAAGGTATCAATTTCACAGATCATATACAGCAATTAAAATATTCTTATTTTACCTTATAATTGTCATTAATTGAAAATGATTGATAGTTCAGAGTATGAGAATGTGAATTTTGAATATAATGTACCGTATGAAAACTGCAAGTAAAATGAATACTTGGAATTTCACTATTGTTAATGTCCATAACGTTCTTCGTGTTTGCTATTGTGCTAGTGTTTGCTTTATATTTGCTGCTATGATACAAATTGCAGTAAAATAAGATGTTTTGACATATACCACTCAAGTGTGAAAGTAACCTTTAGCTTTAATGGTTTATTCAGTATCTATCCTGGTGCTTTTAATTAGCCAATGCATCAATAGAAACTGCGGTCCCCCCCAAGAACATAATAGTTCTGTAAAATGCTTGTTTTAATTTCACTAGTTTTAATGTAGCACACAGATTCTAATTCTATATCCCTACTGTAATTAGCAAGAATCATTAGTGTAGATGCATGACTAGAGATTGCAGCTGCCACTGTAAGTATATTTAGTAAAGTGCAGTATGCACAAAATGCATCACTAAACACAAATGATTTCCTAATTTCTTTCTCACAATTTAAGGGTATATTCAGGATATCTATATATATCAGCTCCTGTTACTCTTAGTGTGTCATCTGCTGACCATTGTACCAACCAGCAATGGTGCATATGGTCACCTCATTAAAAGTACCTATCCAAATAAATGTCTCCTGTCAAAGCTCTTTTACGTCCTGCTTTGCTTCTTGTTCTGCTAGATTGTTTTTAAATATTTGTCTGTGACACACACACACATACATACACAATTCCGGTACACATAAAACACTGCCATACACAAATGTAGTCCTGCTACACACAGATACAGCTCTGCTATACACATACAGCCCTGGTACACACACAGCTCTATTACACACACATATAGCTCTACTACACACACAGTTCCACATGTCACATAAGTAGAGCACATGCCACCATGATATAGAGATGTGAGGCATCCTCTGTGGTTGGCGCATGCGTGGTTGTGAACATTTGCTACGCCGCGATCTTGGAAGAGGTAAAATACTATTGGCAGTAGTAAACTACTGCAGACGGGTATAAACAACACAAGCAGGGGCCCTTCAAACATATAAATAGTATACACTGTATTTGGGCTGCAATTAGGTCAAGTGCACAACCGATCCACAACCAATTTCCACTGTTCTGGAAGGTCGATTGTTACTATTCTATGCTGGGCGGGCATCACAGTCATTCCCATGACCCGTTGTCCGGATCCAAGCTGCAGATTAAATAACACTCTCTGCCCATAAATGCCATTCAGGCCATAAGTATGTTGTCGAGTCACCTTCATTTCCATTTAATACATCCAAGTCAAAACGCGCCTTGCTTAGAGCCTCATGAATGCAAAGGTGAAAGTAGAGGCATACATAGAAATCACTGGGCCCCATGGCAAGAATCTGAATTGGGCTCCCTTGTGACCCATAGTACCCCTTAGGGTACATGCACATCTGCTACAGAAGTTCCAGCAGAAGCTTCCATTGCAGATTCTGGCAAAAACAAAGGGCAAAATACCGCTGCATGCGGTATCTCGAATGACTCCATTATTGTGAATGGGATCCGACAGGTGCCAGCAGTGTATGCTGGATCTGGTGATTATGGTATTCTGCTGGTATGCTGGAACAGAATACCAAAATCTAATCATAAGTAATTACCTAGCCTTACCCGATGAATTGTGCCCAATGCTGCTACTTTTTATAAAGTGTGTCATCCTTTCCCTTAGACTGTGCCTGTTCATACTTCACCTCCTTCACTTACTGTTTGTGCTGCTGGCAGAGCGCAGTCAGGGCCTCTGGCAGATCTTAAGTGAGCTGGACTGGAGTCTGAACTGCTGACGTTGCTGGATCAGGTCAGGTCCGGACTGGTCAGTCAGGTCACTGTGCGGAGCGCGCTGGCACAGGAACAGGACAGGGACATTTTACGAAATGCAGACACAGAAAACTAAAGGATTTAATCCAGTCACAACTGATGTTTCTCTGACTGCTACAGAACCTCCTAATACACACCTTAGCTGCTGCAGAACCTCCTAATATACACCTCAGCATCCCACAGCCCTGTGTCATCACATGGAGAGTCACCATAAAGTGACCTGGGAAAACAGTAGTGCTAATGTTGTGGTACAGCCGGAGGCATCTCCTAGCAGCCCACAGCTCTTTTCTAGCAGTCAAGGCTCAACCATCTCAGCAGAAGGGAGCTGTGTTTTCTTCCCATCATCTACCGGTCCTGGTGTGCCTCCTACTACAGTCCATGAGCCTGTTGGTGTCTGGCAAAGATCATGGCAGCGCCGACATGTGGAGCTGTAACTATAGTCAAGGGCAAAATATGTCCTTTACGGCACACTGGGTAAATGTCATTGCCAGCATTTACCATGAGATATATAATGATTATAATCACCACCAAAATAATCTAGTCAAGTACTACCAGCCTCAAAAAAAAATCACAAACGCATCTATTTTCTTTCAAGGACAAAGGAAAAAAGTCACCTATTTTTACGGACTGTCCAGAAATTTCTGGACAATTGGCAACCCTGGTTTCCAGGACTATGGGATGAATGACGTCATTCTATTCCTTCACATCCTGGAGCAGATACTGATAAATCTGGCTGGCCAGGGGACAGGAGACCTGGCGTCTACATCTCATGGCCACCTGAGCCCTGTGAGGGCTGAACTTGGGGAGGAGGACATTCATGCACAAGCAGTGTTTACAGAAATGGGCTGTTTATCTGAACAAGTGACAGAAGAGAAGCAGGAGGAACTGGGGGGGCAAGAGGAAGACCAGGCAGATGACCCCAACACACTGTGGCAGTATGAAGTGGAGGCAGGGAATCCCTCCGAGTCCCTTGCGCAAATGGACAGATGCATGCTGAGTTGGTTGTGTAGTGACAGCAATATTATCACCATTTGGCAGACAAAAATTTCTGATGGAAATTAATACGAATGATTATAATTTAACATTTACCCCTCACGTAAGAAGAACTCAAGTAGAATCCTTAGATTTCTGTCAGGGAATCCAATATCATATGCAGCATATATAAAAAAAAAAACCTGTTGATTGAAATAACTATATTTGCTACCCTTAGGCCCCATTCACACGTCCGTATAATGTGTCCGCATCCTTTTCGCATCCGTTTCCGCAATTGCGGACAATTATGCGGATAGGATGCGGATCCATTCATTTCAATGGGTCCCGAAAAAATGCTGACAGTACACCGTGTGGTGTCCGCATCCGTGTGTCCGTTCCGACTGTCCGCATAAAGAAATCCCCCTGTCCTACTTTTCTTTTGAATTGCGGTCCGTAGCACAATGAAAGTCTATGGATCCGCAAAAAATGCGGAAGACATGCGGAAAGGCATCCGCATGTCATCCGTATTTGCGGATTCCGTTCCAGGAGGGGTGAAAAAAAAAGATGTTATTCATCCTTCCGTTTTTTGCGGAAAATGGAACTGATGTCCTGGAAAAACTAAGTTTTTTGCGGAACAACGGATCCGCAAAAAACTGACCGTTTCCAGGATGTGCAAAAATACGGACGTGTGAATGGAGCCTTAACCAGTTGAGGGTGTGTCCCTGCACAGTCTGGCAATAGCAGCACTAACTGGATAGAGTCAGACTGTGCAGAGACACCCCAACTGGTTAACACCCATCTGTAACTACAGATCACCTTGAATCTGGGTCAAAAGATTTATATAAGGTGGGGAATACAATTTAAAATTGAATAGGCCTGAAAGGTTTTTTCCAGAGTGGGATTTGTCAGAGCACCAAAAAAAAAAAGAGTCATTTACATTGACACAGAATATCTACATATGGTAGATAAAGAAAGTGCTGACATGTTACGCTATGGATGTTATTTATATTATTCAGTTTCAGTGTGAGAAACAATATATAGGCCGTACAAAACGCATATTCAACAAAAGAGTAGCTGAACACATCTATAACATTCGGACAGGTTATGAGAAACACTTCCTGTCCAAATATTTTAAGGACCATCATGACAGCAATCCATCAGGTCTCTCATTTGAGGGTCTGGATGCGGAACTTGAATTATTTGGTTTTTAATAGTTTCAGGTATGGGGGTGCCCTCCGGAGACGCGACAACAGAGTCGTGTCTCCGGAGGGTACCCCCTACGTGAAGCACTCTGTTGTCTCTTCCCTGTCTACGTCAAGCACTCTGTGTCTCTCTCCCTGGCTTGACCCTCTATAATTGAATATAGTATAAAGAACATTTATTAACAGAGATATTTTTATAACACGTGAACACGTGATTTAAAATAAGTAATTTTATTTTATGACAGTTCTTATTACTTATATTAGACATATTATTTGGGTAATTTATTTTGCCGATTAATCTTAAAATAAACGAATTGTTATTTTTGCAAATTTGAAGATTAGTTCTATCTATTGAATGAACAAATATTTTGTAATAAATAATTAGGTTGTGACGAAGCCAGCAAATAGTACAAGAAAAAGTATAAAAAAAAAAACAATCGAACAATACGAACTTGCATAGAAACGTTCCGAATATTGTCCAATACCACAGCAAACAGCAAACTTGACAGATAAGAGGTTTATGCATATTTTAAAGGGTATTCCCATCTCACAAATGTAGTTTGTATAGTTAGATATAGCCATACCAATATTATTACTAACAGAATGTATTTATATAATAAGTACTGTTTAGATTTGCCTATTTGTATATCCATTGTCCCACACACATCAGTCAGGCCGTTGCCCCTAGTTAAGTGAGGTAATTGCTGTATTGAGAACGCACATTGCATGAGCATGCGGAGACACATCTTAGGGTACTTTCACATGTGCGTTTTGGATGCTAAGAGTCCAAAACACAATGGTCAGGATCCATCCTAGGCCCCTTTCACACGACAGTATTTTTTGCGGGCTCCGATCCGCATTTTTCACATGAAAAATGCGGACCCATTCATTTCTATGGGCCCGCAAAAAATGCGGGCAGCACACCGTGTGCTGTCCGCATCCGTTGCTCCGTTCCGTTGCCCACAAAAAAAAAGAGAGCATGTCCTATTCTTGTCCGTGTTACGGACAAGAATAGTACTGTTCTATTAGGGGCCAGCTGTTCTGTTCCGCAAACTACGGAATGCACACGGATGCCATCCGTTGTTTTTGCGGATCCGCAATTTGCGGACCGCAAAACACAACGTTCGTGTGAAAGAGGCCCAAAACGCAGACTTTATAAATGGATCCTTCTCCATAGAGATGAATTGATCTTGGAACAGGATCAGTTTCACTGCGTTTTGAAAGCGCAGACAAAAATGATACAACCCTAAGATATGTCTGGGCATGGTCATGCAACGTGCGTTCACAATAGAAAAGTTACTTCAGAGCGGGTTTGAACAGGAGCAAGCCGGCCACTACTACTACATGGCTGCAGTGGCCATGTGTGTGGGACAATAGATATACAAGTAGGCAAATCTTCTAAACGGTACTTTTTAAATAAATACATTCTATTATTAATAATATTGGTATGGCTATATCTAACTATACAAACTACATATGTGAGATGGGAATACCCCTTTAAGTATTTTTCTAGGATATATATATATATATATATATATATATATATATATATATACATATATATATATATATATATATATATATATATATATCTACCGTACTGACCAAAAGTGTGGACACACCTTCTCATTCAAAGAGTTTTCTGTATTTTCATGACTATGAAAATTGTAGATTCACACTGAAGGCATCAAAACTATGTATTAACACATGTGGAATTACATACTTAAAGGGAACCTGTCACCTCCTAGACAGAAAATAAACTGTTAGCAGTACCTTACTTTAGGGACCAGTGTGAGGCAGATGCATATCTTCATAGGGAAAAGCGATTCCTGTAACAGTCAAAAATCAATCTTTTATTCCTGCAGCGCGCGCTTTCCTGCGTCATCTTGAAGTCAAAGGGGCAGCGGCCTCCTTGCTCCAAGTCAAGATAACCACTCCCCTCTTGTAAATGAGTGACACGTCTGCCCGTGGTCGGGGATCGTGCAAGTCTCGCGCATGCGCGGTGCGCGATGAGTTCCTGCGCAATCCCGGCTCCGGCTGTTCACTTCGCCGACGCTTTTAACACTACAGCGCATGCGCCGCATGATTAAATTCTGATGCAAAAAAACTGACCATGTGACAGAGGCCACTAAAGTTCTGCATACAGTACACTTGAATAAAACCGATTTCAGAGCCAAATAGCCAAAACTCATGCAAATTGTGTGTGAGGCCTCTATCACACGGTCAGTATTTTGCATCAGGATTTGCTCATGGTTTGAAAGCCAAAAGCAGGAATGGATACAAAACACAAAAGAAATGCAAATATTCCAATTATGTGTTATCTCTGTTTTTGATCCAATCCTGTTTTTTTTGGCCTTATGAATACTGATCAATTATTAACCAAATGCTGATCTTGTGAAGGAGGATGCTGAAAAGACAGGATCCGTTTTTGGGGGACTATTCTTGTGACAGATCAGAAGGAGGGATAAATAAACAGTGAGATCAACACAAACTTAATGCTTACACCCTCTCCAGTCTATCACAGGCCCACTCCTTGTATCAGCGACTAACAGAACTGGTTGTCTAGCAATCTATTTGGAATGAGCAGACTGTGTAAAAGGAGACTGCTCTTTAACTCTACAGTAGAATCTTGAGCCACTGCACGGTTAAGTCCTTTATACTGGACGCTAACATTGACCAGTAAGGCTGAGTTCATAGTTCAGTTATTTGGTTTGTTTTTGACACGTAAGCGGCCAAATAAGTGAGGTGTGAACAGATTCTAACAGTTACGCATGTCACCTGCCTGTCATACTGACGCACAGCAACTGTTTCTGGGGAAATTCAGAAAAGCATCTAAATCAAAATTTTGAAAACTATGTTGCTATATTGTGCCGTATTGTGTGGCAAATATCTGCCAAAAAATTGGCATATATCTGATAATAAATGACCCACTTTATGTATTTAATGGAAAGCCTAGGTATGTTATACGATGCCTGATTTCATACATTGCCTGTAGAGATGAGCGAATCTATTCGCCGCTTCGTAGATTCGTATCGAATCTTGGGATTTTTCAGCTGCGAAGCGAATCCGAATATTAGGTGATTCGCTTCATTTTTGTACGCATTCGCTATGTAGTGTGTCCTATAAATTATACGCTATTCTACGTATAATTTAGTTACTCTATACGCTGTTGCATACGAATTCAATTCAGCGATGCAGACTCCTCCCTGGTAGTTCCGCCCCTTTCTCCAGCACGGAAGGATGACGAGGCAACTCAGGAAATTAAGTTGCGCATTCGTGCGCCTCTTCCCTTTTTCCCCCTTTTCAAGTTATTTGGGGAGCCCCTTGAAAGAGGGTTTTTTAAGGAACCTTTGCTGCTTTTTTTTACCCATTTGGATTACAATTTTACCTATGTGGATTACAAATTGCGACTGAGTTTGGGACTCTGCTCCAGTTCTATGACAGAAGAAAAGAGACTTAAACGTGTCCGTGAGCATACTAGGTAGGTGATATTTAAAATTTTTATATTATAGCTATAATAATGTATTTGCACTTTACCATATATATGTCTCGAATATTCGCTCGGCCTCTCCTCGTACGTGCCTGCGTATTACGTAATCGCTTAGACAATAGTACGCTGAGATTTGTAAGCTATTTGTACGCTCATGCGTACGTCTTCTAAGAAGTTGCGTACATTTTGTAAATGAACGTTCGTTATTAGTGAGCGAATGTATAATAACTTATATTTTGTACGCAAATACAACGAATCTATTCGTCCAATATACGAATTTTAGGAAAAGTTCGGCGAATGTTCGGCGAATAATTTTTTGAATGATTCGCTCATCTCTAATTGCCTGTAACATATATAACCATAACCATGTATAATTCTAAATAGATTCAGTGCAAATGCATTTTAAGTTTATAAATTATTGCTTTATCAAATCACGTGTTTACACATAATTCTCCACTATCCCAGCAGTATAGGAAGTAATTTGTTATTCTGAATGATACATTGTTTCACAGATGAAGTACAATTATGACGTTTCGGTCACAGTGACCTTGTTCAAGTTACATCTGCATTTGCATATATTGCTGGATATACTGTAGTAGTATATAAAGAAGATGGCACTGTATAGTTGTGGCTGGTATGGGGTTTGGCTGGTTAGGTGGGGACACACTATACAGATTATTGCTGTTCTGGCCTGCAAGCTCCTGCAGATTATTTGACAGTAAACACATAGTACTAGCTCTGTCATACCCACTACTACAACCCCAGCACTCTCTTGCCCTACAGTGCGAGACCTTCTTCTGCCATCTTCTTTTCCTCCTTTTCTATATCATCTAATATCGATGAGAAAATGTCACCAGGAACATCCAGCTCCTCCTCTCTCTGCATTTTGCTGACTTTTCTAGAACATAGAGACCAGGAAGGATGATTTGGAAGAAGTAAAGCCAGCAAAAGATGAGGATGTTCATCATTAAGACCTGGCCTCCCCTAAGGAGTGCAGACTGGATGGTATTGGTTGGCACGCTGGTATCGAAAAAATAAAGGCTTCCATCTTACTGGTATTGAATGACATTTATGGCTGATATATGAATAAGTAAATGTAGGAATACATAAATAGAAATGATGCAGAATAAGTCTCCCTGCACTCTTCTTCTCCAATATTCTTCTATTAATCATTTTCGCAACACTGTCCCTCTGACATGACCGCTTGTCATGTCTCTCCCTATGTTCAGCTCACAGGACAATGGCAGAGACCACGTGGGATGAGGGTTTTATAGGGATATGACATCATAGGTGATGGCTATTTGCAGATTGACTGGCTGCACAGCATTATGGGTGAACTTGTGTTCCTGGGTTTCTTATTTTCACTTTGTAACATGTGCTGCCACCATTTTAGGAATAACCGGATTGTTGCCATGAAGTGCTAGGAAATTTTGATTCATTACAAATTGAAGTGTTCCTAAATGTCTGACCAAATTCCTCTTTAACCCTTAGGATACCAGCGCCGTACATGTATGGCGCAGAAAGCTGGGACATAAAGCTGTGTACTCCCGGTCCCTGAGCGAAATCGCTCGGTCACCGGGGTACGATGGCTGCTCTTCCACCCCCCTGCCGCCCCGATCGCTGCGATTGGCCGGTTTCTGCAGACCGGCCAATCGCAGCTCCGGATGGCTTTCATCCATTCACGGAGCTGCAGGGGACGCTGTCCGATGGTGATTGGTGCTGAACAGGTCAGCATCGGTCATATCGGAGGTGAGGTAGGGGACACCAGTGTTTGGCGTCCCCTGCCAGTGCTGCCATTGGCTGGTACAACGCTCCAGCCAATGACAGCGATATAGCAGCACAGGAAAGGGCAGAACCTTCCTGCATGCAACCATTCTAGCTCATGACTGCATGCAGAGAGGTTCTGTGCTTCTCTGTGCTGCTTGTTGGCTTGCTGGGACTTGTGGTTCTCCACCACAGCTTTACTACTACTCCTGTAAAGAAGAAGAAAGAAGAAAAGAAGAAAAAAAGAAGAAGAAAAGAAGAGGTTAGAGATCCCTAAACCACCCTCCATCCCTGTCCCTGTCCCTTCCCGTTCCAATTTTTCTTTTTTTTTTTTGTTAAAAAAGAAGAAAGTACAATTAGGGTTTTATATAAATATATATAGAGCTTCATATCTCTATATATATAGATATAAGTTAATTTTTAGCTAGTGTTCGCTGTTTTTACACTGTAGTGACTTTTTTTACTACAGTTTTTGCACACACACACACAACTGTCACTGTATCTGCATAATATATATCTAACTGTCACTGTGTCTGCATACGTGCCGTTTGCAGAGGACTGTAGTGAATTTTTTGTGTCCATTACTGATCGCGTCTGCTCATTTTGCACTGCACATTTTTTTTTTTGTGCAGTAAATACTTTTTATCTGCAGTAAAGCCTTTTTTCTGCAGTAAATACTTTTTTTTTGCAAAAAAGACCTTTTTTATCCCCCCTTTTTTAAATTCTATTTCAAAACTTTAAAAAACCTCTTCACGTGTAAAAACACTACATACACACCCTTCACACTAAATAAAGTTTTACACGTTTAAAACGTCACAGCCCAATAAAATAAAAATGTCCCAATCATCTCAGCGAGTGTACTCGGCAGAAGAGGCATACGCTATCCTTGCCTCTGATACCGAGACGGCCAGTGAAGGAGAAGAGGATGCCATTTTCCTCTACCCCTCTACCCTCTCATCATCATCATCCACTGATGAGGGACCCTCTAGAAGGCGCCCCAGAATGACAGCTGAGGCAGCCCCCCAGAGTAAACCCTTATGGACCCCACCCCCTGAGAATTATCAGCCCCTAATTCCGGATTTTGAGGCCAGCTCCGGAATTCAGATAGATTGTGCAGGGTTCACAGAAATACATTTTTTTAAATATATTTCTCTGAAGATTTTATAAATTTGATGGTAACCCAAACAAATTTATACGCCCAGCAATTTATTTCCCAAAACCCCACAACACCATATGCTAGACCCCAAGGTTGGACCCTAGTAAATGCAGCAGAGATGATGACCTTTTGGGAACTCGTGATGCATATGGGCATTGTTAAAAAAACAAAGATTAATCAGTATTGGAGTGCAGATGTCTTGTAGCACACCCCAATTTACAGTAATACTATGACCCCAAATCGATTGCAAAGCATAGTTAAATTTTTGCATTACAACGATAATGCACAGTGCCGACCCCGCATATGACCCTCTGTTCAAAATAGACCCGTCCTTGACCACTTCAGTACAAAGTTTTCTGAAGTGTACACCCCTGAACAAAATGTCTGCATAGAAGAAACCCTATTACTTTTCAAAGGGAGGGTAAGATTCCGCCAGTACCTGCCCAGCAAGCGGGCAAGGTATGGCATAAAAATTTATAAACTCTGTGAGAGTACCTCCGGGTACACTCACGAGTTTCGGGTTTATGAAGGGAGGGACACCCAAATTGAACCCCTAGAATGCCCCCCCAGATTAGGAGTTAGTGGGAAGATTGTGTGGGACTTGCTGCACCCACTGCTAGATAAGGGTTACCATCTCTACATAGATAATTACTACATGAGTCTAACTTCCCTAACTTCCAGACGTACTGTGGCGTGCGGCACAGTATGCAAAAATCAAAGTAGCCTAAATGAAAAAATGTAAAAAGAAAACCGCATTTAGATGAAAACACAAGGAAGAATATTTACCTTTACTCCTTATTATAAGAGAAGAACCAAATAAGGAAAGGAAAATGAATGCCAACCCATTAGAAACAATGGGGAAGTGCTGAATTATATGATAGAAAGCAGTAAATAGGAGGATAAATAAACAAGTCTATATTAGGACAAACTGGATATATATGGGAAACATAAAATGAACATATATCATAAAATAACCAACAGAACATATACCATCCTAGATAGGAACAATCAAGAATAATATAAGCATATCCATAAATGTCATATAATAAATATCTTTATAAATACTTTTTAGCTTTGTTTTTATATTTAGCTCTATTTTTATACTCAGGTTGATTCTTAAGTTTACTCAATACCATATATGTATAGTTCTCTGAAAGATATGAATACACTCTCTAAAAGTATCAGAATGGAGTATTCTCACATACACATTTTTGCACTCTTCTATTTTCTATCACTATTTGCTCTTTTATTTTTATTTCAATTTTCATACTTATGATTACCTATAAGGGGTCAAATTAAGTACTTTGGATTCACATACTTGAATACTATAGGACAAGAACCGGAATGTGTAGGTGAAGTACACTCTCATCTCCGTTCCAGATCTTATGGATAGCTGAACAATTGAGAAAGTAGGAACCTCCTCCTAATTGATATACCTTTTAAAAGTAACAAGTAAAGAGTGGGTCTTTTAACCACTGAGGAAGGGGGCAGCTTCAGACCCCCGAAACGCGTTTGGTGATAAAGGACCTTGCTGTGACGATCTCTTCAAACAAAAGACAGTTACAAGAAATACCCCCATAAACTAAAACAAGTCTATATACAATCAGAGGAACGCAATTCAACTTTGAATGGACTTGAATACAGGCGGGAGTAGCGCTGATCAACATAGACAGCATTAGCTCCTATTGACAAAAAGCAGGTACCCACGTGGGACGCTGCTCGCACGTTGAAAAGCGCTCATCACACATCATCGTGCTGCCCAGCTGAACAACGCGGAGGGACAGCGCATCTTACAACTAGACTAATCTATACACCGCACCCAGAGGGGGTAAAGTATTAACGAATCACCTGTACTAAAGAGTATCTATATATGTCACAAACTGAATATATGCCAGCATAAATAACAGTAATTAACCCTTTGCTGTTGAGAGACAACCAAATACTACCAGTAAAGGAGTGAAAAACTATACTGAATAAGGGTTAACATCCCTTAAATCAATATACGTGAATACTGGAATATACCTGAACAAATACCAACAGAGATACCAATATTGGTTTATTTACTTACTTTTAAGACTCATATTTACCTTCTTTGTCATTATTTTTTATTTTTATTTCTATATGGACTTTTTGCTAATTTATATATTCTTTGTACCTTATTTTAACTATTTATATCTGGGACCAGACTTCTCAATAGTGTAATACTATAGTTTTAACACTATAGGACTGGTCAATAGAGATAATAGACCACCGTCATTGTTTTTTATTGAATAAAAGTCTATTATGCTATTTATTTATCTTTCATAGAGTATATTTTTTGTCCGCATAATATACGTTACCCTACATAGCATATTAGAGTGTGTTCATTATATATTACTATCAAAATTTAGAACAAAACACAGAGAATCATTCTATAGCTATACAACTCATACTTCTCTATTTCCAAAGTAGAGTGTGCCCACCCATTATTCATTTAATGTCATCCAGTCTTGAATATGTAGTGTAGAGAGGAAAAACAGGGTTTTGGAGTGCTGATCAATAATGTGAGTAAAATAATTTATTTATTAAGTCATGCAATTAAAACACAGAAGGTGACGTGTTTCAGAGACGTACCTCCTCCTTCCTCAGACCAGCAATGCAAACTATTTTAATTGCTGGGATGAGGAAGTAGAGGGTATTAATTTGAAATCCATCACCTTCTTTGTTTTAATTGTATGTCTTAACAAATACATTATCATACCTACATCAATGATCAGCACCCCGGGACCATGTTTTTCGACTCTACACTGAATTTCCATTATAGGGAGCCTGTCATGTTAAACATGGCATCCTAGCTGAGGGCGGAATGTATATGGAACAGGAGGAGCTAAGCAGATTGATGTATAGTTTTATGGGAAAATATTCAGTAAAAGCGGTAATTTATACATTTATTTCAGTTCTCATCCTGGCCTTTTAAGTCAAGGAGTCGCTCCTATCAGTGATTTACAGCTATCTCTGTATACACAGTCATAGAGGAAAGGCTGTCAATCTCTGATAGGATCACTTCCTTAACTTCAAAACTGTGCTGGGCGCAGTGGGGAAACGTCATACCTGCGCGCAGGAGGCGCGTGAAGACATGCTGCCGGCGTCCCTGGCTGGAGTATGTGAGTATGTATGTGTATGTATGTGTAGGTATGTCTATGTATGTATGTCTGTCTGTATGTTTCTCTGTAGCCGGATCCGGAATGACCCCCCATTGCAAGTCAATGGAGGACAGATCTGGATTACTGGTGTGACACACCAAACGGATCCGTCCCCATTGACTTGCATTGGGGGTCATTCCGGATCCGTCTTGGTGCGGATGCCTGGACCGGAGAGCAAACCGCTGCATGCTGCTTTCAGGAGCATTCCGTTGTCTTCAGTTCAGTTTTGTCCCCATTGACAATGAATGGGGACAAAACTGAAGCGTTTTTTTCCGGTATTGAGCCCCTATGACGGAACTCAATACCGGAATTTAAAAACGCTAGTGTGAAAGTAGCCTAAGCAGGAATTTTAGTTAAAATACAAGATATACTGAATTTCTTCTCACAAATCATCCTGCTTCCTCTGCCAACCCTTCCCTCTCCTTATTCATTAACAGGGCCAGGAAGGATAACTATGCAGTAACCTGTCCTGTGAATCAAACAGGGGAGGGAGGTCTGATAGAGGAGCAAGGGTCCACAGAATGGCTTGAGGTCAACCACAGTGCACATACCTGCTCAATTGCAAGTAGGCAGCTTCTCCAGAATGAAGCAACTCATCGCTAAGTGAAAACTATTACATTCACCTGAGGTAGCCCTAAAAGGCAGTGTAACTGGTTTAACAGTTAATTTCCTGGTGACCGATTCCCTTAAAAGCCCCATGTACATAATAGTTTGAAAAGTTTCTTTCATTTACATCTTTTGTTGTTCAAAAGAAGTATCCGATTTTGGTAGATGATAGATTGGAAACTTTACATGAAAACATGTACTAGAAAGCAGATCTCCTGCTGCACAAGGAGTGTAGTATGCACATTTGGTTCAGCAATGAGTGTTCATGCAAAATTAGTTGTATAAATATATAAAATAGTATCTGAATCAATAATAAAGTAAATAATTGAATATTTACCTATGAACCATGGGTTGACTTAATTATAGCATCAATAAATCAACTTTTAATTAGTCAGTATTTGTCTAATGTGAGTTCTCCAAGTGAGCCTTATATGAGAAACAAAGCAATACAAAAAGGTCACAAGCTAACGGTGAAGATGTAATTAGAAATTATGCCAAAAAGACCAAGAAAAATAATTAATTGTAAAACAGCACATTGTGCAGAATATGGAAATTAAAGTTATATTAATAAAACACAGGGCTACTTTTAATTAGATGTATCAGTCTGGTCAAACAAATTGTATCTCCCTTGGGCTCATACCATTCTCCAACAGTTTAAAAACTAATTTTAGGTAATACTTTCAATGTTCCCACTTAATTAGTCTCCTGTAAAGCACCATGAAAAGTATAGTACAATTATTTCCATTAGCAAATAATAGACACGTAGAATTCATCTAGAAGTTTAGACATACATTCATATTTTTATTACTTTATCAAATGATACATATTAATATACAGTGCAGCGAGTTCAGGAGGAACGAGTGGAGGATGGGAGTGGGAGTAGCTCTCACAATAATAATTGAACACTGAAAAGAGGCAATCCTCACACCAATACTTGCTAGGGCCAGGCCACAGGAGGGCTTGCCCTTTTTCCATCAGGCACACCCTGATGTTGGGGCTCCAAAATGATGGTAGTTGGTGGGTCTTTGGTGTGAAGTCTTGGTCCGAGTGCAAGTTAGCAGGTGTAGGTGCAGTGTTCAATGTATGTTGGAGTCAGCAACCAGACCAGTTGTAGTAGATGAATAAGTTTCTCTTTACTAAAATGCAGAATAGGAGTAGCAGTACATCAGACAGCAACAAGGCACAATTCCCAAAAATAGTTTACAGTGTAATTTCTCCCACGAGCAACCTACTGTATAGACAGCAGCAATAATGGAGGCTGTAGTACTGCTTCGTTCTGTATCTCTGTAAAGTCTTTCTATGCAGAAACCTAGGCATACAATTACGGTTCTTGTAAATGTTTCTGTAATTCCTAGGCTGCGGGATACAGAATTAAGATATTGCTGGCCAAACCATCTAAAAATGTGTAAGGATGCATTAAAAATATTCTCCCGCAGGAAGGTCTCAATCTCTCTCTCTATCATAAACGTGCACAATACCTTGCTATCTGACTCCAAAGCACAATTTTGTAAATTCTGGACCTTTTAGTTCCCTCTCTCTCTCTGGAGTAATATGCGATGGAAGTTACTGTGAATACTCAGAGATGGAGGTTCTCTGACCTCAAGCCGAGCTTTGAGGAGTAGGTACATGTAGGTTCTCTCTCTTTCTCTTTTAGAAAAAGACCGTAACCAGCGGGCGGACCTAGTTCCATGTCCTAGTATCCTAAGGGGATGAGATAAGGTTTTCAAATCTTGCTTGTATATACAATGCCATTAGTCATACAAATACAGTAGATCAGAAGATTTCACTTAACACTATAACATTACATAAGATTATCCTATGAGCCTATTCTGGGGCACTGCAATACAAGATGAGGTCTCTGAACAAAACCTTAAAACAAGTAAAATACTATTCTAATGGACTGCTGCTTACTCTTAGAGATCATTTTAGGGGGTAGCAAATTAGGTCCTTCTCATGGAGGCTTTTAGGGAGTTAAGCCTTGTTTATATGTATATTTCAAAATTGTGAGAGCAATGGTCTGAAATAGGTGAGCAGAGTATCTATTTACTTCCGGGTGTCTTGGGCAAAATTATAGGCCCATAAGACTGTGTAGCTGTACTTGCTTTGTACAAAGCTACAGTGATAACTAGTGTTGAGCAAATCGAAGTCCACAAAGTGGACTTCTATCCAAATTTCAGGGAAAATTCAATTTGCAGATAAGCTGAATTTCGTCGTACTTCCTCAATTTTCCCTGAATGATGGTAAAAAAAAAAATCATACTTACCTCATCCATTTTCTCACAACTAGCCAGCCACCGCCATCTTGATTGAAGGTCTTACACAAAATCCTGTGCATGGTGACGTATGATGTCGCCACGTGACCTTGACCGATTTTGCACCAGATCTTCAATCACTGCTCCCTGTCATTGCACCCATTACTTACAAAGAAATGTGCTTCGTGATGAAGTAATTAGTTGCAAAGTTAAACAAAGCAGCCTTCGCTTATAGCTAGTGATAACTTCCATCATTCCAAAGGTCCATTTTAACACTTTGATAAGCTAAGCATGTTGACAAGCATTATGGGGGTCATTTATTAAGAATGATGTCTTAAAGGGAGTCGGTCACCTCATTTTTACCTATATAACTAACAGCACTGCCCCACATAAGATTGCATACACATCCCAGACATACCTGCGTGCACTTTGTGTCTGTATTACATGTCCAGAAAAAGCACGTCCAAAGTTCGGACCAAGCTTGGTTGAGTCCAAACTGGTTCATACTTAGTTGGAACATACATTATTTCACAAAAGTGAGTACACCCCTCAAATTTTTGTAAATATTTTATTATATCTTTTTATGGGACAACACTGAAGATATGACACAATGTAAAGTAGTCAATGTACAAAATAACTCAACACGGGGGCGTGGCTTGGCTTGGCAGCCGAGGCTGATGGCCACTTTAAAGAAGAGTTCCAGCACCCATCGACGTTAAATCGACTCAGTCGCCATAGAGTGATTTACAGCTATACAAACTACCTCCTCTCCGCATGATAACCAGGGGGGAAACTATTCGGCAGGGTAAACTGGACTTTTATTTTGACCGAGAAAGACCGAGAGAGGAATCGGGGCCCTCGTCACCAGACTCTCAACCCGAATCCCATGGCTCAGTTTCCCCGCCAAACAACTCACCTCCTAAGATGACTGCGCCGGCAGAGCCTCCATCTGAAGCCCGGAGAGTGGAGCCTCTTTCATCCCCACCACCTACTGCGGGTAAGCAACAGCAACCTTGCAAATCAGGCAAACACCACTTGGAAGGGCTGGGCTCCAGCCCTACAATGCGTTCTCCCATGTGGCAGGCACCATCTTTATCCTCCACAAGCAGCCCGGAGAAGCAGAGGTCGCGTCTTCAAGAGCCCTCGACATCTCCCTTGATGGTGAATGAACAGACTACTTTCTCAGAGCCTTTCCACTCGATTCCTAACCTGGATAAATTCCAGACCACTAATCAACCAGCATCCGGAACTTTGCTAAAAGAAATGCTCTTAGAAGTCAGCAAATCCCTCCATGCTGAAATGCAATCTCTAATATCCCCCATTCAAACCACTATACAAGACCTCTTGCAGAGGATATTGACAAAAAGATGGGGGAGTTTGCGTCCTTTCATAATAATTTAGTTAATGCTCATAATGACCTCTCATAAGAAAAGATCAAAGCCAAACTCAATGACTTGGAGGACAGATCCCACAGGAATAATATTAACCCTAGAATGCGTGACATCAGAAATCTTCATATTAACGTATTGGGGGCCTTTTAGGCCCCCATGCAAATCATATGGAAAACACACTTATATAACTTTTACAAGTTTATTTTAAAACTGCTAAATAAAATATGATTAGTAAACAAAATTTTAATTATAACAGAAACTTGCTCTCAACATCGTATCTTATCTCAGGTCCTTAACAATTAGCTCACAGTGTATACTGTCCTCATTACTCTCTTCACAGCTTATTACTGTGTTCAGAAGGACCTGAGATGATGTCATGACTTTATCTCTCCCTCCAAAAATCACATGACATCCTCATATGGCATTATCCACACCCTGGCCCCTCCACCAGCATTACTGAGTACAAATAAAGTAACTTGAGGTACAAACACTACTGAGAACATAATAAAAAAATACATGGGGGCCTAAAAGGCCCCCAATCCGTACAGATGTGTTTTTCACCAAAAAAGCATTGTTACACCAAAATGCCTATGAAAAAAAATATATGAACAACTGGATATTACCAACAACGACATTCTTGAGGATTACCTGGAGTTTCAAAATTCTAACTTAAGTAATTTTGCAGATAATAACAAAAAAGTAAGCATGGGGGCCTAAAAGGCCCCCAATACGCATTCTAGGGTTAAATTCCGGGGCATTCCTGAGGATATCCCTAATGTGGAACTTAAACATTATCTCTGTTCGCTTTTTCAGGCCCTCTTGCCATCCCTCACAGCCCAAGATATGGTTATGGACAGGGCCCACAGAGTGCCTAGACCGAGTAACCTTCCTGCCACGGTCCGCAGGGATGTCTTGGACAGGGTTCACTTTTTTGATATAAAAGAAAAAGTGTTGGAAGCCTCGAGGAAGATGGGAACCCTCCCAGCTCCGTATCAGCCTATTAAGTTATTTGCCGACCTCTCTGCTGTCACTTTGAAGCAACGCCGTCAACTAACGCCAATCACTTTGGCTTTAAGAGATCATAAAATAGCTTACAGATGGGGGGTTTCCAGTTAAATTATTGATCAACATAGATGGCACCCTACATGCCGTCAGCTCTGTGGAATCAGGCAAAGCTCTTCTGTCTTACTGGAATATCGATATCGCTGAATATCTACAGGAAAAGCCTCCTGACCCTCAACATGTACCTCAAAAATGGCACCTGGTAGAGTCCAAGAGAGGTACCAAGCATTGAGACTGTACAACCCTTCTATATAAGTGTAAAGCTGAGGCTCTCAGTAGTTTTAAAGTTCTGTTATATGCCTTGGCAACATGATAATGACTTTACCCAAGATTTGGCAGCAGCCATTTGCACTGTTTATGTTGGTTCTGTGTGTTTTTTTCTTTATGTTATTTTTATCATTCAGTGCTTTATTATCACTTGCTCTTAAATAACTGGACATTCCCTGATCCACCGTGAAGACGGCCTCCTTCAGAATGGGACACCAAGCTTTCTATCTGACACCTCGAAAAATGACAGGTTAAGCTTCTATTGTTTTAGCCATGGTTCTTAAGGTTGTTTCTCTAAGTGTTAGAGGTCTTAAAAGTCCCCCGAAGAGATCTTTCATGTGGAAATAAGTTTTAGACCTCAAATGTGATATTTTTGTGTGCTCAAGAATCACACTTACTGGCAAAAGACGGACACAGAATTTATCACCCCAAATTTCCAATAATTGTACAATCACACCATGTCAAAAAGCAGAGAGGGGTGATTTTGGCTTTTAGAGACACAATAGCCTTTACACCTATTAAGAGTGTCATTGATGAAGCAGGCAGGTTCATTATCCAAGTTTGCTCCATCAATAATGTCTTTTATACAATTGCAGCATTATACACAGCTAACACCCATCAGCTCAGTTTTCTGAACAAACTCTACAAAAAAAGTGTATAAGATTAAACAGGGTTGTCTGCTATTTTGCGGAGACTTTGATTTTCCCCCTGATCCGAAGATTGACTCTTCGGCTCCCTCAGGACACTCAACACTTCCCCTCCAACACTGGGCTCACACAGAAGAGTTGTTTGATGTGTGATGAATCTACCACCTTCAAGAAAGGGACTACACATATTACTCAGCTGCCCATCAATCTTATTCCAGAATAGATTTATTTTTCCTCTCCTCCTGCTAATCTCAGAAATGACTATTGGGTTAATCAAGTGGTTAGATCACGCAGCAATTACACTATCATTACAGGAAGTCCATGCATCCCCATATCCTACTTTATGGTGCAATAATACCTTTTTGATGTCACACCGCACATATAGAGCAGAGCTTGAAACAGCATTACAAGAATATTTTCAACATAATGTAGGATCAGTTTCTTGCTCCATAACACTTTGGTCAGCCCATAAAGTGGTTATTAGAGGATTATTTATTAAATTGGGACATATAGCTAAGAAAACTAGAGACAAGAAGATTTCAGAATTATTCACCTTTATTAAAGACTTAGAGAATAAAAACAAATCCACCCCCTTTTTTTCTGATCAATTAAAAGCTCTCAGGCTTCAACTTAAAAACTGTCTACTTTACAGATATGAGCAAAATTTGCCAATAACTAAAAAAGGTATTATTCTCAAAATAACAAGGTGGGAAGGCTGCCGGCGCAAAGAGTTAAAACACAAAGGACTAAATCTAGGATTTATTTATATTAATTCACCCACTGATAGCTCAAAAATTTTAGACCCCCAAGGAATTGCAGATAGTTTTATGGAATATTATTCCTCTCTGTACAACTTACATCCATCTTCTGACTCTCCCCTTAGTTCTCCAGAAGTCAATACTTTTCTACAGTCTTTCCACCTCCCGACTGTATCTGAGGCACAGTTAGAATCACTGTGTGCCCCTCTTACAACAGAACTCCAAAAAATTATAGGTTCTCTTCCCTTACAGAAAGCACCAGGGCCCGATGGTCTATCGAATTGTTATTATAAGACATTCCATGGAATACTCCTTCCCCATTTACATGCAGCTTTACAGAGGGGTTTCTTTAATGGCTACTCTCCATCTGAGATGCTTTCTGCGGTTATAGTAACCATCCCAAAACCAGGAAAACCACTAGACATTCCACAGAATTTTAGACCCATATCTTTGCTAAACACAGACCTCAAAATCTATGCTAAGGATCTGGCCACTCGATTAGCCCCTATTCTGCCCACATTAATAGATTGTGATCAATCTGGTTTTATAAAAGGCAGACAAATCATAGGCAATACTAGGAGAGTGATGAACATAGTTGACCATGTTGAGAGATCAGGTTTGGAGGCGCTGCTGGTGACCCTGGACACAGAGAAGGCGTTTGACTGCATTAATTAGTTGTTCGCCTTCTCTATGTTACAAGTGATAGGACTATGTGGTTCGTTTTTAGGAGCGGTGAAGACCCTATACAGAAACCCCTCGATACGGGTATATGTTAATGACAGCTGACTCTGTCAGCAACTTTCAAAATCACCAATGGTACCAGGCAGGGGTGTCCTCTTTCCCCTCTTATATTTATTATTATTACGGAGCTGGTGGATGTTAGAGCTGGTGGTCATCTTGGAGGTGCGTTTGGGGTCATAATGTTGGAATACTGCCCTGCAGCCCAGTTTCCAAAGGGAGTGGCTCAAGCTCTGCTTCAGTATGTCACAGTACATGTTGACATTCTTGATTCCCTCAATGAACTGTAGCTCCCCACAGCCGGCAGCACTTATGCAACCTCAAACCATGACACTCCCACCACCATGCTTGATTGTAGGCAAGACACACTTGTCTTTGTACTCCTCACCTGGTTGCTGCTCCACACGGTTGACACCATCTGAATCAAATAAGTTTATTTTGGTCTCATCAGACCACAGGACATGGTTTCAGTAATCCATGTCCTTAGTCTGTTTGTCTTCAGCAAACTGTTTGTGCGCTCTCTTGTGCATCATCTAATTGGCTTCCTTCTGGGACGACACCAATTGATGCAGTGTGCGGCATATAGTCTGAACATTGATGGGCTCCCCAACCTCCCCTTTATCCTCTGAAGCAATGCTGGCAGCACTCATACGTCTATTTGGAAAACACAACCTCTGCATATGACGCTGAGCATGTGCGCTTAACTTTGGTGGTCCATGACGAGGCCTGTGGAACTTATGTTGTTAAACCGCTGAATGGTCTTGGTCACCATGCTGCAGCTCAGTTTCAGGGTGTTGGCAATCTTCTTATAGCCTAGGCCATCTTTATGTACAGCAACAAATTGTTTCTTCAAATCCTCAGAGAGTTCTTTGCCATGAGGTGCCATGTAAAACTTCTGGTGACCATTATAAAAGAGTGTGAGAGCTATATAACCAAATTTAACACACCTGCTCCCCATTCACACCTGAGACCCTGTAACACTAATGAGTTACATGATAGCAGGGAGGAAGCTGGCTAATTGGGCACAATTTGGACATTTTCACTTAGGGGTGTACTCACTTTTGTTGACAGCGGTTTAGACATTAATGGCTGTGTGTTGAGTTCTTTTGAGGGTGCACCAAATTTACACTGTTATACAAGCTGAACACTGACTACTTTACATTGTATCAAAGTGTTAGATCTTCAGTGTTGTCCCATGAAAATATTTAATAAAATATTTACAAAAATGTGAGGAGTGTACTCACTTTTGTGAGATACTGTATATCATTGAATGGTATGCAGCCCAGCAAATGGCAGCAATACTGTAAAGTAAATGTCTTCAGTACGGTCTGAAAAATATAGCAGTGGGTTTGCGATCTATGGGGTGCCCTATGCCCACTTATAAGAATTTGGAGCATTGGATGGCCTACAGTAACTATTACCCAATGGCTCTCATATTTAAAGTTTGATCTGATAGCAACCACAAGCATGTGGCTGCCACAAATGCCATGAATTATTGCAGCCTCTGTGAAGGGGGCTGCAATGCTCATATGTGCCTGCCCATATGTGTTTATCTCATTTCACTTCGTTGGGAGTTCTGAAGATAGCCAAGCAAGCTTATTCAGCTATTTTTGGATTACCTATAAAATGATTTGAGAGGGTCGCACATGCAGGACAACCACTCCACGCATGGCAGCTGTGAAGGGAGATTCATCTTAGAGATAAGAGTGGATCCCAGAGGTTGGAAATACATTTATCAGACATGTCTAGAATAGCCAGTGTATTGTGTAGTGAAATTAATGTTAGAAAGTACTGTGTTGATATAGCATGATCAGACAAGGTTAAATCTTAGCTAAAGGACATCATGAATGCAAAGTAGAAATTGGAATAAACACACAATAGAGAAAAAATGCACAACCAATCCTTCTGAAATGGCTTTTAAATGTTGTAAAATTATACCCACAATAGCTATAAGTATACTTAACCCTTTCATGACCGGACCTATAAAAGGCCTGAATGTCCAGGCAACTTTTTGTGTTTTGGGCACATGGTGGCTTAGTGACCCTAATTTTTTTTTCGTTTGAATACAAAAATAATTTTTGCTATTTTTTTTACTTGACACTTAGGACTTATTATTAGAATGTTTTTTTTAAAGATATTTTATATTTTTTTAGGTTTAATTTAGACAAAAACCGCTAATTCTTATTAAAAAAAAGGATTTTTTTTTAATTATAGATTTTTTTTTTTAAAATATTAAAACTGACTCACAAATTAATTATTGCAATGGGTTCCCTATTTGATGACGATCATTTTGATATATAGCATGTATAGATTTTATTTGACGGGGCGACTATGGTGACTGTTTCTATTGGCGACTGCGTGTTTAATTTTTTTTTTACACTTTTTTTGTTTGTTTTTTATTTATTTTTTTACTTATATATTAATGTATTTTTGAAAACTAATATGTCCCCCAGGAGGTCATTAAAAGACCTCTGGAGGACTGACTTTTTTTTTTTTCTTTTTTTTACACTTTTTTTCCCCACTGTTTCCACTGTAACTGGGGCATCCACAGGAGCCCCAGTTACAGGGGAAAAGAGCCCCCTGGGGGCTCATCACACACAGGCAGAGCTGATCAGGGTCTCCTTAGACCTTGCAGCACTGCTCTGGCCCCGAGACACCCGGCGGTCACGTGACCGCCGGGTCTAACACAGGAAACGGCGCTGCCGCTTCTTTCCTGCTGCGCCGCTGAGGAGGTAAGTCTCTCCTCCGGCTTAGGAGAAGACAGAAGCGGTAATAAACCGCTCCTGTCTTCTCCTCAGGGTCCCCGCTCTGTCTGCGAGCCGGGACCCGACCTGCTCCTCCTAGATTGCAGGAGCAGGAGCTTTAATCCCAGCGCTGATCAGCGCGGGGATTAAAGGGCCGCCTGCACGTCTATATACGTGCTATCTGCACGGGGCATGTGCAGATAGGACGTATATAGTCGTATGGCGGTCGTGAAGGGGTTAAGAATGAAGCACCAATTATAGCATTGCTAATTGATGTCCCAATATTGGGCAACATTGGTGCAGACACTCAATGAATCAATATAGTCGATCAAATGCAGTTTAATAATTATTTCATTTCAGTGCTGGAGTGCAGCAATTTTAAATGTAGGAACTTTTTGTGTTAAAATAAAATCCACAATAAAACATGCTAAATAAAGAAAAAAGGTACAATACGAAAGATGGGTTCATTCATCCTGCTTGGCATATTCACATTCATTAAATATGGCAAAATAAAAGATTTACCAGAAATGACATAGGGTCCATGGCTAAAGTGAGAAATGTCACAGAAAAAGTGAAGAGTTTTGACATACCTTTTCATTCCAAGTAGTTTCAGATAGAAGATATGAAAATGATGAAAGAACACAGGTAGAATTAAGAAGTAAAGAGAAAAGTGTTAAACAATCCAGAATATATTTTAAATTTTAGATTCTACCCCCACCTCTCCTTTTGCTTTGATTACAGCTTTGCATACTCTTGGCATTCTCATAATCAGCTTCACGAGGTAGTCACCTAGAATGGTTACAGTTAACAGGTCAAGAGTAGAGATGAGCGAGCATACTCGTCCGAGCTTGATACTCGTTCGAGTATTAGGGTACTCGTAAGTGATCGCTACTCGGACGAGTATCTCGCCATGCTAGAGGAAATGGCATCTCCCGCCTTTTGAATTTTTGGCGGCTATAAACTCAGTCAATCACAAGCCAGGAGACTCTGCGGTACACCCAGCATCACGTGGGGCCCTTACATGTCGATAGCAGGGGTTGCCTGGCCTGATCAGGTGACCCTGGAATATACTAGTGACTGCCCGCGGCGCTCGGCTCAGTTGCTGCCTGGATGCCGTTAGGGACAGATCTGCAGTGTGATACAGGGAGAGTGTTAGGGTGTTCTACTAGATTTGTGTCAGGCAGGAGTGATTCTAAAAGAACCCAACAGCCCTTGTAAGGGCTACAAGACCCTTTTTTGTATCTGCTTGTGGCTGGGCTTGCTGGCACTAGTAGTGCAGCTACTGCCATATTTGCAGCATTTTGCAGGGAGACTGGAAAAAGTTTATTTTTTGGCTCTCAGTGACACACATCCATTTCAAACAGCTAAGTGGGACAATTTTTTGTGTTTCATTGAAATGGGCACAGTCTGCAGAAGATTTTTTCTGTCTAACTGATAGATAGTGGAAGTCACAGTACAAAATCCTTTGTTGCTCTCAGTGATACAAATCCATTTCAATACAGCTGTGTGGAACCATTCTGTGTGTCACAGTTCAGCTGGCCAGTCACCACAAACCACAATCCGTATTTTCTGTCCAGGTGACCCATACTGTACGTCAAGTAATTAAATAGGGTCTTTTGCTCTCACTGATACAGCTACATTAGAAAAATCTGAGTGCAACATTTTTCTGGGTTGCAGTGAAAATAGCCACAGTCAGCAGGGGCTGATTTTGCTCTCTGATATATTCTGCACGTCACGTTAAAAAAAAACAAAAAAAAATTTGGTTTATTTTTTTTTTAATCTCAGTGATACAAATTCATTTTATACAGCTGTGTGGAACCATTCTGTGTGTCACAGAATGGTTCCACACAGATTCTAGTCCACACAGATTCTAGTCACACAGATTCTAGTCCCACAAACCACAATCTGTATTTTCTGTCCAGGCGACCCATACTGTATGTCACGTAATAAAATACGGTCTTTTGCTCTCACTGATACAGCTACATTAGAAAAATCTCTGTGCGACATTTGTCTGGGTTGCACTTAAGCAGACCAAGTCTGCCTAATCTAATAGTTTCAGGTGTAATTGCTCCATACTGCAATGGTACGTGATAAAATACATAATTTTGCTCTAACTTATCCACCTATATATTAACTTGTTCAGATTGAACAAGTTTGTGGGTTTCAGTACAGAAGGCCCATTTTTTTTTTTTGGTATATATAATACACTTATATACAGAAAATGTTGAACCCCAGGGCTAAGGGTCGAGGACGAGGGCTTGGACGTGGCATTCAATTACTGCAGGGGGCAGAGGCCGTGGTCCTGGGCAGGGTGAGACAGTACCTGCTGATGAGGGAGCAGGGGAACGCCGCAGAGCTACACTCCCTAGCTTCATGTCTCAACTTACTGGGACAAGTGGTAGAGCACTGTTGAACACAACAGTGCGAACAGGTGATGTTGTGGATTGCGGACAATGCTTCAAGTAATTTGTCCACCAGTCAGGTCTTCCACGCAGTCCACCCACAGTACCCAAGGGAGCACAGCCTCTGGCTCCTCCACCTCAACCTCCTTCCCCCAGTCTGCCCCTCTTAGGAAAATCTGGAATGCGATCAGGCATACTCTGAGGAAACTGTTTCTGGACCCTTCCCAGAGTCACAAACCACTTCTCAGGTTACTGCTGACCTCTTTTCCGATGCCAAAGTTTTCCAACTTTCACAGTCTGTGGGTGATGACATTGTTGACTTAGTGGAAGAAGCGTGTAAAGAGGTGTCGGACGATGAGGAGACACGGTTGTCAGACAGTGGTGAAGTTGTTGTCCAGGGCAGAAGTCGAGGGGGAGCAGACTGAGGAATCGGTAGGATGACGAGGTGACTGACCCAAGCTGGGTGATAAGGCGAGCGAAGACAGTGCTTCTGAGGCGGAGGCGAGTGCTGCACCAGAACAGGTTGGAAAGAGGCCAGTGGTGTGGCCAGAGGAGAAGCAGGGCCAGAGCTGGTGCATCAGCAGCAACTGTTTCACGTAGTGAAGCTCCCATGGCGAGGCTAGATGTTCGCAAGTCTGGAGGTTCTTTAAAGAAATTGAGGAATGACCGACGGACGGTGGTGTGCAACCTGTGCCACACCAGGATCAGCAGGGGGTGCCACACTACTAGCCTATCACACCACAGCATGTGCAGGCATATGAGTGCTAAAACACCCACTCAATGGAACAAGGCCATTCACCTCCTGTGGGTCCCACCACTGCTCCTTTGCCTGTGTCACTCGCCTGCCTCTGCTAGTGAACCCCCTGCCCAGGACCCCGGCACAAGCACCTCCCACTGGAAACCACACCTCCACGATCCTCCACAGCATCCACCAATGTGTCCCTGCGCAGCGTTCAGCTGTCTTTACAGCAGACGCTGGAGCGCAAGAGGAAATACAGTACCACCCACATGCCCAAGCCCTCAAAGTCCACATCTCCAAATTGCTGAGCCTCGAGATTCTGCCCTATAGGCTGGTAGAGACCGAGGCCTTTCGCAACCTCATGGCGGTGGCTGCCCCTCGGTATTCGGTCCCCAGCCGCCACTATTTTTCCCGATGTGCCGTCCCATCCCTACACCAGCACATGTCACAGAACATCATCCGTGCCCTGACAAACGCTGTTTTCTGAGAAGGTCCACCTAACCACGGACACGTGGACAAGTGCTGCCGGGCAGGGACACTATATATCACTGATGGCACATCGGGTTAACTTGGTGGAGGCTGGGACCGAGTCTGACCCTGGGGCTGCTCATGTACTGCCCACACCGAGGATTGCGGGGCCTACCTCGGTCACAGTCTGTCAGTGACAACGGGCATAACCTGGTGGCGGCTCTGC